>RJWM01018158.1:0-41455 GCA_004363535.1 Dasyprocta punctata | reverse complement strand
GTGCTGGGCAGACCTGTCATAGTCTTTGGCCATTCTGCTGCAATGAGAAACAAAATATTTTATTCTTCTAGGTATAAACATTAATACAATACCAGGATACAAACAGCAATTAGCATGAATTAGCATACTAAAATATTTTAAATATATTTTGGAAAATAGGAACTTCTGCTGATCTATTAATTTTTGTTACTTTTTTTTTTTTTTTTTTTGGTACCAGGGATCAAACTCATGACCTTGTGCTTGCCAGGCAGGTGACTGTGCTGCTGAGCTAAATCCCTCCCCACCACCCTTTTTTTTTTTTGAGACAGGGTCTAGCTATGTAGTCCAAGGCTGGCCTTGAACTCACTATGCAGCCCATACAGGCCTTGAATTCATGGCAATTCTCCTACCTCAGCCTCCTGAGTGCTGGGATTACAGGCATGTGCCACCACACTCAGCTGCTGATCTAATAATTAATACATTAATAAATTTTATAAACAAACTGCAGCTATAATAAAACTACCAAAACAGTCAAAGAGAAATATATTACAAGACACTATTTCCATATAACTTTTAGTCTTAACTATATTTAAAGACATCAATTTTGTTTTGGGCTTTTTTTTGTACTAAGGAATCGACACAGGGCTCTGTCACTTAACTATATTCCCAATGTAAACAGTTTTGATACTATGTAGTCAACCATTCAGCATCTGTTTACTAATCTTCGAAGATTTTCCAAAAATCTACTTATTTTTGAAAAACTATTTCTGAATAGTCAAAATCTAAAAATAACATTTACTGAGCACTATGTATGATGTTCTGTACTGAGAGCTTTATATGTATTATCTCAATATTTGTAACAAATCTATGAAACAAAAATTATTTCCATTGTTTTCACCTTGCTGATGAGGAATCAATCCATGTTTTTTGTTGTTGTTGTTTTTGTTTTTTGGACAGGACAGTAGGAAATCCACAATCACTACTATATTGCATATTGCTATCCTCTAAATAGTTGCTCAGACTACCAGCCCCTGGCTTACAAAGTCAATCGAACAACATATAACGTCAGGTTGCTTCCCTACTTCACTTTTTATCACCTCAGCCCGGGTCATGTCCGGTTGCTTATGGTGGGGGGGGGGGAGCTTCCTTGCTGCTTTTCCCCAGCTGGTAGGGACTCCACCAGTACACAGGGAGGCTGCATGGCTTCCTTGCTGCTTCTTTCTGGCCGACATGGCCTCCACCGGCACCGGGGGAAGGTGCGGAGCGGAAGGCGACATGGCTTCCTTGCTGCTTCTCCCCACCCAGCTGGGCCACCACCCCTGGTTTTATTTTTGCCGAATCCCCGAATTCTCTGTCCCATGGACTTCAAGCCTCAGTTCAGATCCTTCCTGTGTCCATGGGACCCACTTCTCTCCTCCTTCTTTTCCTCATGTTGCTATATTCCCAGGGTCTGGACGCTAAAACTTGGAGAAGTCCTTTCTCTGCTGCTCACCACTCCAACATTTTCTCAGAAGTTCAGAATCAACACTTTGAACAGTACTGAATGAATCAATACTAGAAACTTCTTTTTTTTCAGATCTATTTTATTTCAAAAAGAAAAAATAAAAATACTAGAAACTTGCTTCAGTTGGGTGTGGTGGTACACACCTATGCTAGCACTCCAGGAGGCTGAGGCAGGAGGATAACAAGTTTGAGCCTAGCATGGGCCAACTTAGCAAGAACTTGTCCCAAAATGAAAATCAAAAAAGGTAGCTAGGGATGTCTTAGCTCAGTGAAGGGCCTGGGTTTTTCCCCTGGGAACACACAGATACAGACTGAGCCAGAGGAGTTAAGAGACTTGTTGGAAGGCCATGAGGGAAACAATTATAGAGAAAGCATGAAGTTCAGTGCAAAGATTCTTGGTTCAATCTTCAGTACAACTTTTTTTTTTTTTTTTTTTGCACACCGGGGCTTGAACTCGCAACCTCACACCTGTCAGATAGGTGCTTAAGTCACTGAGCCAAACTCCCGGCCCTGGTTTTTTGAGGCAGGGTAGCACTGTGTAGCTCAGGCCAGCCTTGCGCTCACGTTGTAGCCCAAGCTGGCCTGGAACTCACAACGCTCCGCCTACCTCAGCCTCCCAAGTGCTGGGATTAAAGGCGTGTGCCACCATGCCCCGCTCAGTACAACGTTTTTGAGACCAGCCAAGGCTACAGAGTGAATTCAAGGACAGCCTGAACTACATAGCAAGTCTCTGTCTCAAAAAACCAAAACGCCAAAGGACCTGAAAAGACATTTTGCCAAAGACATACAAATGGCCAACAAGTAAATGAACTGATGGTCAGCATCACTAATAAGGGAAATCTGAATCAAATCTACAATGAGTCATCAACTCACACCTGTTAGGATAGCTTCGATCAAAAGACAAGAGGTGGGCCAGGCGTCGTGGCACAAACCTGTAACATGAGCACTAGGAAGGCTGAGACAGGAGGATCACTTCAAGGCCAGCCTCAGTTACAAAATGAGATCCTCTCTCAAAGAACAAAACGAAATTAAAAAATTTTAAAAAGACAAGAAGTAACAAGTGAGCTGGGCACAGTGGCACAGGCCCATAACCCTAGCACTTAGAAGACTGAGGCAGGAGGATTGCCACAAATATGAGTGCAGTTTGGGCTACACAGTCAGCTCAAGAACAACCTGAACTACAAAGCAAGAATCTGTTTCAAAAAAAACAAAACAAGCCAGTTATGGTGGCACAAATCTGCAGTCCCAGCACTCGGGGGGCCCAGGCAGGAGGACTGCTGCAAGGTCAACACCAGCCTGGACTATTTAATGAGCTCAAGGCTAGTCTGAACTACATGGTGAGATCTTGTTTCAAAAACCAAAAAACAAAATAAGAAGTTATAAGTGTTGGCAGGAATGTAAATTGGTATAGCCAAAATAACAGAATAAAGATTAATTAAAAATAAATATGAACACCTTTAATCCCAGCACTCGGGAGGCTGAGGTAGGTGGAGCGCTGTGAGTTCGAGGTCAGCTTGGGCTGCGAGTGCAAAGCCAGCCTGAGCTACATAGTGCAACCCTGCCTCAAAAAACCAGGGCTGGGAGTTTGGCTCAGTGGCTTAAGCACCTGTCTGGCAGGTGTGAGGCTGTGAGTTCAATCCCCAGTGCTGCAAAAAATAATAATAATAATAAATAATAAATAAATAAATAAATATGAAAATTAGAAATTGAACTACCATCGGACTCAAGAATCCCACTCCTGGATATATACCCAAAGAAAGTAAAATCAGTATCTTGAATAGGTGTCTGTACCTCCAGGTTCCTTGCTGCATGGTTCATAACAGCCAAGATACTGAATTAATCTAAGTGTCTGATAATAGGTACATGTATAGATAAATGAAGTGTGGCACACACAGGTTTAGCTTACCCAATCCAACACTCCAGACTTTGAAATTCTCCAAAATATGTAACTTTTAGAGCACCAACATGATGCCTCAAATACAAAATTCCACACCTAACCTATGAGACAGGTTGTTGTCAAAATGCAGGTGCAGGAGGACTGCACATTTTGAGTTCTGCCAGGACAACTGAGTGAAACCTTATCTCAAAATAAAAAACAAAGAAGTCCAGCCTAGGAAACTCAACATCTTAGGGAGACCCCATCTCAAAACAGAAAATAAAAAGGGACCCCCCTCCCCAGTATCAATCAATCAATTAATAAATTAATGTGCTCCTGGGTTCAATTTCCAATACCACCACCACACCCTGCTTCCCCAAAAAGCAGAAACAGTACAGGGCTGGGATTACAGCTCAGTTGGTAGAGTGCTCACCTACCACATACAAGTCTCTGGGTTCAGGCTTTAGCACTGCAAAACAGAACAGGCAGGTACAGCTGAGGTTGTAGCTCAGCAGCAGACCACCACTCAGCACAGATAAGGCCCTGGGGTTCAATTTCCAAAACATACATTTGCACACAAAGCAAGCACACTAAAAATTATCTTCAGGCTACGTGCATGTCATATATATGAAACATATATGAATTATACATTTAGACTTGGGTTCCATTCCCAAGATACTCATGTCTCTGCAAATATCCCAAAATCTGAAAAAAATTCAAAACAATTTTGATCCTATGCATTTTAAATAAGAAATACTAACCTCTATATACAGTGGAATACCATTCTGTCAAGAAAGGGAGAAAATCTTTGCCATTTCCAAGGATGAACCTGGAGGACATTATGGTAAATAAAATAAACCAGGCACAGAAAATCAAATATTGTATGACCTCACTTACACGTGGAATCTAAAAAACGTCAAACACATAGAAGCCCAGAGATTAGAAGGTTGTCAGGGAGTAGGGATTGCCAGGGGTCGGGGTTGGGAGAAGTGAGGAGATGGCCAAAGGAGACAAACCTTCAACTGTAAGATGGTAAGTTCTCAGAATCTGATGTACATCACAGTGACTATACACTATGAACAATATAGCCGAAATTGGTCAAGTAGCTCTCAAATGTTCTCACCACCTGTTTTGTGGTAGCTGACTATGGTAACATTTCACAACACACATATATCTAATTATCCCATTACATACCTTAGAAAATAAAACTACAACTAAAAAAAAAAAATCTCTTTTTCAGAAGAAAACACTGAAAGAATGAAAAATGGTCCTACAAATCAAACCTAATACACTGCCCAAATGTAAAAGTGGACAAGAGGATCCAGGCACGGTGATGCATCCCTGTAATCCCAGCGCTGAGGTGGCTGAGACAGGAGGATCACAAGTTCAAGGCCAGGCTGGGCTACAGAGAATGGAAAAGACCAGCCTGAGTTACACAGCAAGACTATCCCAAAAAAAGAGAGGTAGGCTGAGGACAAACAGCCAAAAATACACACACACACAAAAAAACAATACACCCTCAAACAAAAAACATGCATAAAGGTGCTCAATTTCTTTAATTACTGGGGAAATACTAATTAAAAGCCACAATTTGACAACATTACTTGATTATCAGTCTGTACAAATTATAGTCTGACAATACCAACTGTGGTTAAGAATATGAAACAGCATATATCATCACCAGCTACTGTGAGAATATAATCTGGTAACATTTACATTTCAGTATTAACTTAAGAAAGGTGAAGATATGCATACTCTCAGACTATCCTTTAGGCATACACCGTATATTAATGTACGTATTCAAGAAGATGCATGAATGTTCATGAAGGCTAAAAATGAGCACCAACTCAAAAATCCTTCAACATATAGAATGGACTATACACATGTAATGTGTAAGAATCTCATAAGAACTATAAAATAAAGGAATATATATAGTATGAGTTTTTTCAAAAACAAGGTATACAGCCAATGACATAGCTCAGCAACATAGCACCTGCCTGGCAAGCACAAGGTCCTGAGTTCAATTTCCGGTACCCTTCTCCCCCAAAAAAGACATAATTAGAAAACTGATTAAACTACTCAGAAAAATAAGCAAATCACTATAGAACCATAATCATAAAAGTTAGGCTGGTGCTTACTTGATCTATGAAAGCAGGAAGGACATATAGGTAATGCCTGAAGTATGGACAATGTTCTTTTTCCTAACTGGATAGTGTTTACTTTATACTTATTCATTATATATACATGGATGAATGTTTTATGACTTACAATATGACATGTTGTAGTTCATAACTTTTTTAAATTAAAAAATAATTAAAGCATGTTATGTATAAGTGCCAACTTCCCACAAGGAATGTGATCATTAGGTACTACAAACATGTACCAGTAAAAAAAAATTTTTTAAAGGGCAACAGGGCCAGACAAGCTTGTGCATTCTTGCAATCCCAGCACTTGGAAGGCTGAGGCAGGAGGATTGCTGGGAGTTTGAGGCAAGCCTGGGCTACATAGTGAACTGAAGGGAGTTCAAGGCAAGCCTGGGCTACGTAGTAAACTGAAGAGCAGACAGAACTGCACAGTGAGATCCTGTCAAAAAAAAAGGCAACATGCAGCAGGATCATGTTCCAGTTCTCCAGTGTGTTTACATAAGTCATTCCTAGAACATCAGCCTAGAGTATACTGTTCATTTCAGTAACCCTTTCAATTATTTTATGCCTTAACTATCAATAAAATCCTTTCTTTTGTATCAGCTGGAATAGATTGTTTTCTGCAGCTAGGAATCTAAAAAAAAGGGAAAAAATGATTATCACCATAAATGTAAATGAGATACTCCATAAAGAAATTTTCTTGAGCACGTAAAGAAAATAAAAATTGCCATGCAGTGATAAAGTAGTATAGTCATTAAAAAAAAAAAAAAAAAAAAAAAAAAAACCACTAAACTGTAATCTAGAATATATAAAGAACTCAAAAAATCAGACCCCAATCCAAAATTGGGCATCTGAGCACACTTCTCAGATGAAGTAGAAACAGCAAATAAATATATGAAGAAATGTTCAACATCGTTGCTCATTTGACAGATGCAAATTAAAACAATATTGAGATTTCATCTCACTCCAGAAAGAAAGGATACTATCAAGACATCAGTAACAAATGCTGGCAAGGCTGTGGGAAAAAGGAATCCTTCTCTACTGTTGATGGGAGTATAGACTGGTGCCACCACTGTGGAAATCAGTGTGGAGATTCCTGAAAAAATTAGGACTACAGGTTCCATTTGACCCAGCTATTCCCCTTCTTGGTATCTTCCTGAAGGAACTAAAAGCATCATAACCACAGTGATACATGCAGCACACCCAAGTATATAGCGGCAGAGTCTATAATACCTAAATCTTGAAAATAGCCCAAATGCTCATCAACCTATGAATGGATAAAAGATGTGTTTTTTGTTTAAATACAATGGACTACTACTCTACCATAGAGAAGGATAAGCTTAAGACATTTGTAACTAAATGGATTCACCTTGAGATCATGCTCTTAAATGAAATAAATCAGACACATGTGTAACCAAAATGTATAATAGATACTGTGAAATAGGAAGAAAATGGTCAAATGAGAAAGGGAACTAGGGAGGGAGAGGGAGAAAGGAAGAAAGGGACAAGAAAAAAAAGAAGGAAAAAAGGTAAAAGCTTTTGTAAATAATGATGGAAAGAGAGACTGAAGGGAGAGCAAGGGAATGGGAAAAAAAGAAGCAAGACATACCATGTACAGGTACAAATTCCCTATGATAAATGTTACCATTACAATGTACCAATTTAAAAAAAGATTAATATTTTTAAAATAACCTAAAACAGGGGTTGAAGGGAGGATAGGGAAATAGGGGAGGGGAAAAAGGGAAAAAAAAAAACAAGTTGTCATGCACAGGTACAAATTCTCTATATGAATGTGATTATTATATATATCTAAAATGTACCAATAAAATCTAATGGAAAAAGAAATATGACCTAAAACAAAACTGTAAAGGGAAAAAAACAACAAACAAACAAAAACCCAAAACACAAAGACCGTATTTTTGGTCAAAAGCACATGCAACCTATATAAAGAGATATTTTTGCAATAGCCTAAAAATAATGAAACACATTTGAAATGTAACCTCGATCATGTTATAATTTGTCTCAGATGCAATTATGAATAAGTCATCCTACTAAAGTATTATAATTATTTTTAATAAGTGAGACCTTAAGTATCCCTCAATTATTCTTTTTTAAAAACATGCTCTTAATATTTATCAATGAAGCTGGGCGTGATGGCGCTCACCTTTAATCCCAGCACTCAGGAGGCTGAGGTAGGAGGAGCGTTGTGAGTTCGAGACCGGCTTGGGCTGCAAGGTAAGCACAAGGCTGGCCTGAGCTACATAGTGCAACCCTGCCTCAAAAAACTAGGCAGGGAGTTTGGCTCAGTGGCTTAATCGCCTGTCTGGCAGGCGCGAGGTGGTGAGTTCAATCCCCCGTGCCAAAAAAAAAAAAAAAATCATCAATGAACCTAGTACAAAAAAATTTTTTTTTTACCAAGAAGCTGGGTGTGGTGGCACACACCCATAATCCCAGCACTGGGGAGGCTGTGGCAGGAGAATCACTGCGACTTTAAGGCCAGCCTGGGCTACAAAGTGAGTTCAAGGCCAGCCTGAACTGCATAGTAAAACCCTGTCTCAGAAAAAAAAAAAAAAAAAATTGCCAATTAACATTCTAAACAACTTACAGTGCCTTGCGAGTTCCCAGTTTTCCCCATCATGGTTTGACTATAAAAGTCATTAGAAAAGACAGAATCTTTGGCATCCCACTCGGGACCCCTTCTGTCTCTCAGACAGAAGCTTTCTTTCTCTCAATAAATATTTCTGTTCTAAAGAATAAATAAAATAAAAAAATAAATACACAACTTACAAAATTTTAAAAAACCCTCAAGATTCTGAAATAGCACTAAATTTACATATATTAAGGAGCTGACATCAGTATAAATTATCTTTCTTAATTACAGTGTTACTTGTTTTCTATTTTAAACATTTATTTATATTTGGTCATTTGTTTGCTTATTTAGTTAATACTATGGACTGAACCCAGGGTCTTTCCACTGAGCTGCATCCCCAGCTCTTTCTTTACATTTCGTTTTGAGACGGGGACTTGCCAAGTTACCCAGACTGGGTCTGAAGTTGCCATCTTCCAGTCTCAGGATCCCTGAGGGCTGGAATCACATGTATGTGTCACCAGGTCCTGCTAATCTTTACTTTATTAAATGATTAAATATGAGTAGTGGGATCAAACCTATCAATAGCCACCGCACTCCAGTTTGCACAACACAGCAAGACCCCATCTCGAAATTTGTGAGTAAACTAATTATAAGTAAGTATGGAGGGTGTGTATGTGCTATATATTTGTTGTTTTTGTTTCTTGAAACAGAAACTCACTTAGGTAGTCCAAGCTGGCTCTGAACCCATGATCACTTGCCTAAGCCTCCCAAGCACTGGGATAATAGACTTGCATTACTATATGAAATCAAATTCAACACTTTCTAGTTATCCTATTCCATTTTATCATTATTTATATTCTGTTGGTTTTTACAGGGGGCCACTCAGGGCCTTGCACAAAAAAGGCAAATGCCTGACCAGTGGGCTATATCACCAGCCCACTCAAAGAACTTCTTTTTCTTGTGACAATAGTGACTCAATACCAACTAGGTATTTCATCATTCCCAAATATTTATAGTATCTAATTTCTGCAGGCAAAGGGAGTCTGCTTCAAAAGTAAGGGCTGTCTTAAGTTTTCTATTACTGTAACAGAATATCTAAGATGAGTAATTTACAAAGAACAGATGTTTGTTTTGACTCCTGATTCTGAAGGCTAGAAAGCCCAAGACTGGATGGCCACATCTGGCAGGCTTCTGGTAAAAGCCAGGTGTTCCTTCAAGGCAGAAAGCAGGAGGACAAAATAGAGGTATGGGAAGAGTAAAAAGGGAACTTAATTTCCACCACAGGTAAGCCATTCTCCCATGAAAAGCATTAATAGATTCACGAGGGCTCCACCCACATAACTGAAAACCTTCCACTGAGCCTCACTTCCTAATATTGCCAGGCTAAGAATCTAAAGTTCCAACACAGAAATTTTAGAAAACACACTCAAATCATGACAAACACCAAAATCAGGAAGTTAACACTGATACTATGTAACCACCTAACTTCCAGGCCCAGTTCAAATTCCACAATTATCCTAATAATATGCTTTTATAACAATGAAGATAGAACTTGGAATCTCTTGCTATATAAGCTTATCATGCTCCCTCTTTTCCTTCTTAGTGCTAGTGATCAAACCTATTGCATTATGCATTCTAGCATGGAGCTACATCTCAAGACTTTGCTTTTATTTATTTTATTATTCACTTTTTGAAACAGGTTCTCACTGGGTAATCCAGGTGGCCTTGAACTCACTATGTAGGCCAGACTGGTCTTGAACCTGCAATCCAACCTCAGCCTCCTAAGCAGCTGAAATTACAGAACTACATCATGTCTCTTTAGCCTCTTTAATCTGGAAGAATTCCTCAGTGTTTCCCTCATGCCTATTTTTTTGGCTGGGGTGGGGAACGCTGAGAAAGAGTCTTACTAAGTAAATCAGGCTGGCCTTGGCCTTGAACTCACTATGTAGCCCAGGCTGGACTTCAACTCGTAGTGATCCCCCTGCCTCAGCCTCCTGAGCGCTGGGATTACAGGCATACAACACCCTACCTATCCTCCTTGGTGGTTTTAAGGAAAACTGTCAGTCACTTCAACAATCTCTCAGTTTGGGTTTATAAATGTTTAGGATACTATGCATTTTGGAAAAGAATATCACAAAAGTATTAACTATGATCTCATTACAGGCATTACAGAATAATTTTCCCCATTCAAATGACTGCAGATACTGAAAACTTGATCAAGCAAGGTCTACCAGGTTTTTTGACTGTAAAATTAATCTTTTTCCCCTTTAATCAATTATTCAATGAGGAGGTATTCTGAGACAATGTAATTATCATTTTACTAGGTTGAACAGTATCCCTCACCCCCAAATGAAAAGATAGATCCATCCAAAATCTATGAATGTGACCTTTTTGGAAAAAGTGGATACGAAGATATAAATAGGTTAAGACTCTTAAAAGAGATCATCCTGGATTAGGGAGTGGGCACTAATTCCAAAGACAAATATCCTTAAAAAAATAAGGAGGAAAGAGAAGGAGGAAAGACATAGGGGAGGTGATACAAATAACAAATTTTCATTTAACAATCTGGCATACAACTCTTTGTTTTGGGACAGCATCACTATATCGTCCAGGCTGGTGCTGAACTTCCTATATATCCTTGTTTGACCGAGAGCTCTTAATCCTCCTACCTCAGTTTCCTGAGTGCTGAGATTACAGGTATGTACTACTATATCCAGCTGAAAAAATGATATCATAAAGAAGTTAAAATCTTTCACAAGAAAGCCTGGAAGCAAAAGGAAAGATGGAGGCTTGAAATTCTACAATTTAAGCAATTTTCTTCAAATTCAACTGCAACCTTATGTTACTTTCTATTGTAAATTAATCAAATTTAATTTGCCAAACCTAGAACCAGCAATTTAACACTATCTTCTTCATAATTCCTTTGAACATAACAAACTAGTATGTATTTCATCTTTCTTTTTTTCTTTTTCTTTTTTTTTTAGTGGGGTGGTACTGGGAGGTTGAATCCAGGGCCTTTGCACTGAGTTATATCCCCACTCCTTTACTTTTTGAGACAGGGTCTTGTCAAGTTGCTAGATTTTCCAGGCTGGGTTAGAATTTGTGATCCTCCTTCCTCAGCCTCCCAGAATTACAGGCATGTACCACTATGCCCAGCTCCACACAAACTTTAAAACATTTTTAGAAGGCAAGAATAAAAGAGCAATAAACATTAATATATGTGAATACTCCTTAATTAAGCATATACTATAATGTATAATAATGTAATAAAAAATAATTTTTGTAAAAAAGGTATAGTCATATATTCTCTTATTCTATGGTATACAGGTAATACAATCCCTCAGTTCACAAACTTGATTCTTTCCACTATTCCCACTTAATTCGGTTTGCGGTCAGAATGGTGGAGAGAAATGAGGGGTGGGGATATAGCTCAGTGGCACAGTACCTGCCTGATAAGTACAAGGTCCTGAGTTTGATACCTGGTTCAAAAAAAAAAAGAGAGAAAACTGAGTTTGTGAACCAAAGGACCACTGTATTCAGCAACTTTACCAATTTGGTGATAAAAGTACATCATTTTAAAAAATTTCTTTTGTAAATTTTGAAGTGTGCGGGGCGTGGTGGCGCGCCTGCCTGGCCAAGGCACTAGGTTGTGAGTTTGATACCCGGTACCAAAAAAAAAAAAAAAAAAAATTGGAAGTATCCACAAGCACTAAAGAGGTCAAACTTAAACTTAGTATTAATATTAAATAAATCATGAAAGGTTTAGAAAGACAGACAAGGTGGGTTTTGTTTTATTTTTCTTAAGACAGGGTCTCATTATGTACTTCAGGCTGACTATGAACTCACAGTGATCTTTCTGCCTCAGTCTTCTGAGTACTGGGATTATAGGTCTATACCACCATGTAGGTGAGAAGGTGGTTTTGTTGTTTTTGTTTTCCTTCTTTTGATTACTTGAGATATTGTCTCACCATGTACTCCAGGCCGTGAATTAGCCTCAGAAGCCAGGGTGGCCTCAAACTTGCAATCTTTCTGCATCAGCCTCCCAAGAGCTAGAATTACAGGCATATGTCACCATGCCCAGCTGAGAAGGTATTATTTTAAAATGTAAGAATGCTGGGCATGGTGGCACATGCCTGTAATCTCAGCACATTGGGAGGCTGAGGTAGGAGGATCATTGTGAGTTTCAGGCCACCCTGGGCCGCAAAGTGAGTTCAAAGCCATCCTGAATAGCATAACAAGACCCTATCTCAAAAATAGAATAGAATAGATAGAATAGAATAGAATGAGAAAGTCATATGCAGTAAGAAGCTTATTATTTTTTAAAAAGGAAAATAAGTGTAAGCAAGGACATGGAGAAAATGAACCCTCACATACTTGGTGATGGAAATGTAACCTGCTACAGCTGCTGTGGACAGTTTGGCAATTCCTCAAAAATTTGAACACGAAACTACCATATGATTCAACAATTCCACTTCTACCTTTATAACCAAAAGAACTGAAAACAAGGATACAAACATCTGTACACCAATCTTCACAACGGCATTATTCACAACAGTCAAAAAGTGGGGGAAGAAAACCCCAAAAATGTCTATCAGTAAATGAGTAAATAAACAAATGTGGTGTACATAACACAGCATAGCCTTAAAGAAAGGAAAAGAGGGCCAGGGATAAAGCTCAGCAGCATAAGCACCTGCCTGGCAAGCGAGAGGTCCTGAATTCAATTTCTTGTACACACACACAAAAAAAGGAAAAGCCAGGCACAATAACAGTTACTTGGGAGGCTGAGGCAGGAGGACTCCATGAGCCAGGAAGCTGCAGGTCATTGTGGACAACACAGCAAGACCCTATCTTAAAAAAGAAAAAGGAGGGCTGGGGATTTAGCTCAGTGGCATAAGCGCCTGCCTGGTAGGCACAAGGTTGTGAGTTTGATCCCCAGTACCAAAAAGAAAAAAGAAAGAAAGAAAAAGGAAAAAAAGCTGGGGAGAGATTCTGACATACAACATGTATGAACCCCAAAGACACAAAATGAACCCCAAAGACACAAAAAGGGACAAATATTGTATGAATGCACTTATATGAGGTACTGAGTCAAATTCATAGGGTCCAAAAGTAGGTTTCTGGGGTGGGGAAAGGAGGAAACAAAGAGTTGGGGCTTAGTGAGCACTAAGTAATGAGTTCAAAATTCTGGTTTGGGAGGATGAAATTTGTTTTGTTTTGTTTTTTAATTACCAGGAATCAAACTCTCGACCTCACACTTGCCAGGCAAGTGCTGCACCGCTGAGCTATATCCCTGGCCCGGACAAACAGTTTTGAATGTTACTGAATGCCACAGAATTTTACACTCAGAGTGGTTAAAATTGTAAATTTTGAGACAGGCATGATGGCACACCATTTCAATCCCAGCACTACAGAGACCAGGGTAGAAAGAGCACAAACTCAAGGCCAACCTGAACTACATAGCAATTCCCTGTCTCAAAAAACAAAACAAAAAGGTAATTTCATGTTATGTGTACTTTGCTACAATTTTTTAAAGAAAAAAATTTAATTTAAAAAACGTACAGAATTCAATTTATTTCATCTTCACACTCAAAAAAATTCAACTAAACTCAAGTGGTTGCTAGGTAGTTACTTTGGGCAAAATATTACACGGTCAATCCTAAAGGAATTAATTATCTAGTGACATATTCAGTTATAAGGCATTTGCTTAGCAAATACAGGCCCTAGGTTTGATCCCCAACACAAAAAATAAATGAACAAATAAATAAGAAACAAAGTTAGGCACGGTGGCACACACCTGTAATTCCAGCATTCGAGTTGAGGCAGGATTGCTCTGAGTTCAAAGCCAGTCTCAAAAAAAAAAAACCTAAATTCTTTAAAAAAAAATACAGATCTCACTAACATTTACTGTTTTGGAAAAAAAGACTTTTTTTTTTTTTTTTTTTTGGGTACCGGGAATCAAACTCATGACTGCGCTTGCCAGGTGGAAAAAAGATTTTTGTGAAAAAATGTATCACATGGGTGCACTGTCTTGAAATAGACTATTTTAAAATTTCTTATAGTATATATGTCATATATATATCTATGTGAAATATGTAGGTATATACCCCCCCCTTTTTTTTTTGGTAGTACTGGAGATTGAATTCAGGACCTGGCCCATGCTAGGCAAGCTGCCTCTGAACCATGTCCCTGTGTCCTGAGAACTTTTTAAAAAGCTTTTGAAGCAAGGTCTCACTAAATTGCTTGAGTTAACCTCAAACTCTGAATCCTGTTTCAATCTCTCCGGTAGTTGAGTTCACAGGCATGGATCACCATGCCTAGCTTCGCTAGTAAATATTGATACATATAGCCCATATAAACAAAAGCTCTTCTGGGATACTTTAACAATTTAAGGGCACAAAGGTTTGGGGTAGTGGTAAAGCTCAGTGGTAAAGCACATGCCTAGCACGTGCCAGGCCCTGGGTTCCATCTTCAAAATCATATAAAAAGAGTATAAGCCAGGTGTGGTAGTACTTGCTTGTGACCCAGCCACTCAGAAGATTGAGACAGGAGGATTGCAAGTCCAGGACAAGTCTGGGCAACTCAGTGAATCCTATTTCTAAAAGAAACCAAAAGTGCTGGAGATGTCCCTCAACACTCTCTGGGTTCAATATCCAGTATGGGGGCGGGGATTACAAAAGTCTCTGACAGCAAAAAGTTTGAGAGCTGTTGATCACCTAATTAGCATTACAGAAATAGAACCAAGGATGCTCAATTCCAAAAGAAACTTAAGTCCTGGGGTCAGGGACATAGCTCAGTGGCACAGCGCCTGTCCGACAAGCACAAGGTCCTGAAGTTAGATTCCAGACGCCAAAAAAAAAAAAAAAAAAGGAAAGAAACTGAAATCTTCATAGAAGAAAACACTTGGGAGTCTATATAATGAATATATGTACATAAATGTATACTGTATGTATATTTATATATTTAAATAATTTTGGAATTATTTCAATGTGCCTTGGAAAAATGTGAATAGTTATCGTATTAAAAACATAAGTAGGGCCAGGAGTTTGACTCAGCAGCTTACACGCCTGTCAGGCAGGCGCGAGGTTGTGAGTTCAATACCCGGTGCCGCAAAAAAAAAAAAAAAAACATAAATAACAAGCCAGACATGACAGCACATGACTGTAATCACAGCACTGAGGAGGAGACCGAGGCAGGAGGATGACAGATTTGAGACCAGCATGGGTTACACAGAAAGACCCTATGTCTTGGAAAAAAAAAGAAAAAAGAGAAAAGAGAAAATAAAAGGAAATGAAAGGAAAGGAGAAAAGTCAGTCAAGGAGAAAGGAAAGGAGAAAAGTCAGTCATTGAGTTTAACTCAGTTATAGAGCTTGTGCTTTTCATGTGAGAGGGCCTAAATTCAATGGGGAGGGGGCCAGGAGAAACAAATCAAATCACTAAGGTTTTTAAAATCTGTAATATTCAAGCATATGGCAAATTCATGTTGCTCCAAATGTACTGCAAAACAGGGTTCTAAATAGCTCTTTTGTCTAATCTCCCTCTACCTTGTTGCCTTGCTGTCTCCACTTCCAGTTCGTCGGCAGTCAATGATGTATTTCTAGAATATACTACAGTGCTTTCAGTTCTGTGCTGCCCACACAAAAACAAAATAAATCTATAATAGGGACCCCTGGGATTGGAAGGGAACCGCCTCCAAAAGGCCTACTGGTTAGTCTCTGAGTCAATCAAACATTTCTTGGAAGAAAGCCAAGCAAATGGAAAGCAGACGTTGAAACGGGCTAGTCTACAACTCTGACAATACCATTCTAAAAATGTTCTGTATTTTACAAATCTGTAACACTCCTTTCTCTATTTTTCCATCCCTTTGCTGAAAATAAAGCAACTTTATAATGCTACCATAAAGGGATTTTTTAATGACAGAAAAGTATCACTTCTTTTTCCCTAGCAAAGATGTGTGCCATTTATTCACAGTAATAAGTAACTATAATCCCTCATGGTAAGTTGTGTGCAGAAATACTGGCTGCCTTACAAAACACTGAAAAGTTGGATAAAACTACTACTACGCTGAATTTTTAGGTAAGGTCTCTAATACCTTTTAGCATACAGTGACTCCTTTTACCTTTACTACTGTGATACAAATTTACAATTTCTCAGTACTCTTAACTAGGAACTGTTAAGAATTTCGTATCTGCAAGCAATTAGCTAAGGCATCTAACACACACCCTAGCAGAAGCCAACACACACACCTCTCTAACATGAAGCCAGTTTAAAAGAAGCAATATGTTCTGCATTTTTATTTCTCACAAGCAGGACAAGCTTATGACCCTAAAACATCACCACGACAGAATTCCCTCCAAGGCTTTAAGTTGTCAGATGATCACATTTCAGTCCTTCTAAATTAGCTCACATGACTCCTGTGAGCCTCCTGGGTCTGTTTGGAGAACTGACACCACCAGTAGGAGGCAACCGAGAGAGACAAGTCAATGGGGAGCAAAATGATGACAGATTCTAAGGAAAACTTCCAATTTTCGCGATTTCCCGCTTCCTCTATCTGACCCAAGCAATAACTTCAAGTTTTTTTGGGGGGTAAAATCTGGCGCCGGCTTTCAAACACTTTTCCGCTGCCTGCCACTTAAGTGAATCGCCCAGGGGACAGCCCTGATTTCCCAGCTTCTTGGAGGGTGGAACCAAAGCGAGAAGCAGCTGAGGGGAAGGCGCCAGCCAGCCGATCCACTTTGTGTGCGCGGACCTCCACCCCGCAGAGCGCGGCTCGCCCGAGCAGTCCGCGCTTGCATCACTTTCCTCTGCCCGCGCTCGGTGAGCCGGGGCCCCCGCGGCGCTGATGCCATAAACACCCCGAGACACTGCCTGAAAAACAAGCTGGGGAACTTACCCAGTTTCTTCCACATGGCGAGGTGACAAGCGAGGAAACCTTTGCGAATAGCGGCGCAGACCTTCGCCGGCTCGGACGAGGTGAAGCCCTTCTGCTTCTTGATGAAACCCCATAAGTGCTCCCGGGCGAACTGTGCCGCCTCTCGCCCGCCGTGTCCATCGCACACGGCGAAGAAAGCTACGGAGGAGCGGCGGCGGCAGCAGCGGCCGCCCGGCGAGGCCCCGGAGTCCGGCGTAGGGTCGCGGGCGACCCGGGCTCGGCCTGTCCCCGGGACTTCGCCACCAGGAAGGGCGGAAGGCGACGGTTGTGGAGGCGACGACTGCGACAGCGCCCGCCGCGGCGACGGCTTTTCTTCAGCCGGCTGCTCGGGCTCCACCACGATCTGAGTAACGTCCTCCATGTACTTCCTCCCGCCCTGGTCGGAGAAGACGCTCACTCCCAGCGAGTACAGCCCCGCCATGGCCGGCTGGCCGGGATCCCGCCGGTCTCACGCAGCCCGCCGAATCCGGCGGCGGGAGACACACACCCGCCGCTCGCCGGCCAACTATTGTTTATCTTCGACGTCGCGGAGTGGGAGGAGGGGGCGGTCCCGGAGGGGGGGCGCGCGAAGTCGAGACTTGTCCGCGAGAGCTGGGCCGGAGCGCCAAGCTCGAAGAGTCCAGCAGCTGCGCCTGCGCAGTGCGCTCCCCCCGCCTACCCGCGCCCACCACACAAATCAGGCGTTCTCCCTCGCTGGCGTCACTCGGCTCTCTGGAGTCGACCAATCAGGAGTCGGGAGGTGCGCTCCCGCCCTCCGCTCCCCGCCCCCAGCCTTGGCTCCTCTTTGCCACGGCCGCGTTCCCTTCTCCTGTGTCAGGCTCACATCCCGCGCTCTACCCTCTAGGTTTCCTGCTTCCTTCTGTGCCCTCTGGGTTTTTGTCAGTTGCGAACATTCATCGAGCGCCGTGGTCTGTCGCCTTTTTGCTCGGTTCCCAGGGTCGTAGTGCTGTGTCTCACGCCCTTCTCGTCTTGCAGTTCGCCTTGCGGGGAAAGCGATGTAGGCGCAGGCCTCCCGCGAGGGTAGGAAATGTGGCGGGCGAGGCGGTTTTTGACCTTCCACTGTTTGAACTGAAATGGCGGGAAACTCCCCTTCTAAGGCCGTTTGCGAACAGGCTGGAAACTGTGGCTCCCGGGAACTGGATTTGGGTGGGCCACATTCGACTGGAAATCGAGCAGGGAGGCTGGCCAATTTAGTTTTAGCAAAACTTGGGAAATTTCCACCTTCAGCAGGAAAACTTGGGAAATTTCCAGCTTCAGCTGCGCAGTCGCGCCTCACATCGCTAGGGTATCGGATTTAGGAAAACTGAATTCAGTACTTCACAGATGTCAGCTTTGTTAGACGTAGCACTTTCTCGACTAACCCCCGGTGCAGCTTTTTATTCCTGCAGTATCACTGCAAGTCGCCCCTTGAAAATACGAGAAAACTCCCCCGCGATCTAGTTATTGTCCTCCCTCCGCCGGGTAGGTCACAACGCAGTCGCTCAGGTCTTTGCCTGGATGTCCCCGGAATTGAGATCAGCCTCCGAGTGGGCGAATGAGAGTGTTCTCAGCATTAGTGTTTTGTAATGAATCCATTTAAAATTCACTTTTTCCATTTTTTTATCGTTTGGTCACTAACTCTCAATTATATTCTTTCCCTGTGCCGCCAGAGATTTTTCGAGTAGAGCCATACGGAGTGGGAAAAATGTATATACAAACGGCACAAGAAATGCACATAGAAAAAAAAACTTTTTACCTATATATAAATAAATTAAGGGACTCGTATCCAATCTCGCCTGCAAGACCTTGTACTCCCTATATCTATCACCACAGCCCCACTTTAGTATCCTTACTATCTTTAATAAATATTAAGATAATCTTTCTTTTCTTTTTTTTCCTTTAGGCTTTTTGAGACAGGGTTTGCTATGCAGTACAGGCTGACCTTGAACTCAAAGCGTGCTCGACCTGGATAATTTTAAAACATAAATTGTTGGATCATAACGGACCAAAACACTAAGACTAAAAACAAGCACGTCAAAGCATACTGTGGTGGGGGTTTTTTTATTTTTGTTTTAGGCTTTTTGTTTTGTTTTGCATGCTAGGGATTGAACCAGGGCCTCACAAATGCTGGAGAGCCACTCTGCCAGTGAGCCTCACCTCCAGCCGTTTTAAAATTTTGAGACAAGTTAAACTAAATTGCTCAAACTGGCCTAGAATTTGTAATCCTCCTACTTCAGCCTCCCAAGAACTTTGGGATTTCAAGTGTGCAACACATTAGGCTCTGTGGTCTTCTGGTACACAACACTGATCTTAACCGAGCATGGTGACGCACACCTGTAATCCCAGCACGGGGCGGGAGGGGGCGGGGGGGAGGGGGAGATGCTGAGGCAGGAAGATTGTTACAAGTTCGAGACCACCCTGGGCTACAAAGTGAGCTCAAGTCCAGCCTGAACTGCATAGCGAGACCCTATCTCAAAAAGACAAAAAATACAACACTGATCCTTTATTTCCTGACATAACCAAAATAATAAATGTTTGAAAATATGTATTTGCACAACGATCAGTTTAAGAATGTGTAGAAAATCTAAATAGATCAACTAAATAAAAATGAAAATGTAGCTAAAAGTATACCCTATCCAAAATACTCTAGAAAGATGGTTCCAGGATGCTAAAATGTTGGGGGGGCGGGAGGGCGGGAATACCAGCTTGTTTTGATAAATAATCATAACCTAACAGTTGTAACACTGGAAGACCTACATGCCACGTTTTATAACTGAATAAAAAAAAATACTAAATGAAATTTTAACAGTTGTCATCCAGGAACCTCCAAACCTCAAGACCTGGAAGAGAGAACAGTTTAGCTAGCTGCCCTATATTATTCAGTTTTAACAGTTTGCCCACCTTTGACTTCAGATTGCTCAAAGGTGATTCCATCAGGCTTTATAATCCTTTCTTCTGGACCACAAGCAGTCCCTCCAGGTTGTCCATCTTTGCTCGTCTCCGCGTTGCTCTCTGTTACACTGTTTCCATAGCCCACTCACCACCAAGCAACCTGACAATTTCAACATCATACCAGTCATTTCCTCGTTATTCTTAGACTCTTACCTAAATGTTTCTATCAACTTCCTGTTCCAACTGAATCCTATATTGGAGGCTGTTTTTTCCTGTCACAAATATTCTTTTTTCCCTCAAATGAGGATTGAACCTAGGGCCTCTGTGAGCTACGTTCTCAGCCTTTTTCTTTTTTCTTCTTTTTTTAACTTTGAAACAAGGTCACTAAGGGTAGCTAATAAGTCACTAAATTGCTAGAACTTGAGAACCTTCTGCTTCAGCCTTCCAAATGGCTGGGATTACAGTGGTAAATCATCCTGCCTGGCAAGAATTTGAGTTTCTGAAGCAGGAAGGAAGGGATCTGGTGGAAACAGGAGGAGCAGGCCATGCATTAATAATACTTGTCACCAGTTGTTGAGTCCAGAGGATTGCAAGTTCGAGCCCAGTCCAGGCAATTTAGCGAGACCCTAAAGAAAAATTTAAAGAACAAAAAAGCAAAAGAGTTGTGGTATAGCTTATAGCTCTCTGGGTTCAATTCCTAGTACTAAAAAAAAAAATCTTTTAAAGTGAATGTAGCCGGGTGTGGTGGCACATGGCTGTAATTCCAGCACTCAGGTGGCAGAGGTAGGAGGAGCACCATGAATTTGAATCCAGCCTGGGCTACATAGCGAGACCCTGTCTCAAAATAAGGTGGAAGTAGCTGGGCATAGTGGTGCACACCTGTAAACCCAGCACCCAGGGAGGCTGAGGCAGGAGGATCCTTGAGAGTTCGAGACCAGCATAGGCTGCAAACTGTACTCAAGGCCAGCCTGAACTGCTTAGTGTGACCCTGTTTCAAAAAGACAAAAAAAAAAAAAAAAAAAAAAAAGGTAAATGTTAATTACTACTTCTCCAAGATCCTATCAACGACCAGATCCCTGGGCACTCTCATTTATTCATGGCCTATTGTCTTTTTTTTTTTTTAATTGTGGTGGTTGTGGTGGTGATGGCAGTGGGGATTTGAACCCAACGCCTTCAGTCTGACCTCATTTTTTCAAAATGTTTTATTCTGAGACAGGCTCTCACTGAATTGCTCAGGCTGGACTCCCAACTTTAGTCTGGGATTACAGGCATGTGGCACCTACTTCCATTATTCATGTCACTTCTCAGTCATTTTATTTTTTAAACTGTTATCCACATTTTGCATTTGATAGCTTTGCTTCACGGTTCCTCATCTTTCTCTTCATGGTAACAGGTCTTACTACTATGAAATGCAACCCTTCCATTTGTGGTCTAGATTCTTTCTCTGTTCAAGGGCTTTCCATCAACAATTAGTTTTTCTCCATTTGTGTTCAAACATCATCTAGTTTCTACCTTACACACACTACCTCAACTCTTCATAGTACCCCGTTTTCCTGTAACAGTAAAAAGTTTTGAAAAACCAAATAGATACTATTTCCAATTCCGACTTTATAGTTTTTGTTTTTGAGACAGGATCTTGCTAGCCTTGAATCACTGTGTACCACAGACTGGTCTTGAACTTGCAGTGCTCCTCCTGCCTCAGCCTCCTGAGTGCTGGGATTACAGGCATGTACCACCACTCCTGGCCCTACTTTATAGTTTCTTGTAAACCCATTTCAGTCAGGCAACCAACTCCACTGAACCCTAAAACTGTTTTTATGACATAGCCAGATCTGTTTTCAAAGCTAGGGATAACTATTCTGTTATTGACTTCTGTTCTGGCTTGAGTAGCAAGTGGAATCACTTCTTCCTTTTTGAAATTTTGTGGCATATTCAATCGTCTCCTGAAACTTCTTCTAGTTTTGTTTTGTTTTTTGTTACTGCAAATCCAGGGCCTTTTCAGTGAGCTACTTCTCCAGTCTTTCATTTTTTTACTTTGAGACAGGATCTCAAGTCACTGAATTGCCTGGACTGGGCTCGAAACTTGCAATCCTCCTACCCCATCTCCCAGAGTGCTGCGATCATAAGTGTGTGTCACCATCATGCCCAGCTTCTTCTTTTAGCTTCTGAGAGATCACACTTTCCTGGTTTTCTTCTTACCTTATTGACCGGCCACATTTCTTATCTTACTTCACTGCTTTCTTCCTAGCTAGACCTCAGATAATTGGGAGTATGGGGACCATGCCCCTGAAAATTATCTGGTTTAGACTCCCAAATTTATGTTCTGCTCCTGAACTTTACCCTGAATCCCAGACTCTGTAAACAGCTACATACTTTACAGTTCCAAAGGGTTGTCTAATGTGCATTTCATCTCAATATGGCTAAAACACTTTATTTCTTTCCCCTACCTCCTCTTTCCTCAGTCTTACCCACATCAGTAAGTGGTATCCCCATCCACCACACTATTCAAGCTGAAAAACATAGGAGATAGTCTTTATTCCCCTCATTCCTCCTCTCCTTCCTTTTCCTGAGCAATATCCATCCTTCTAATTTATCAGCAAATGCTTGTGACTCAGTTTTCAAAACCAATCCTAAACCCACTGCTTCTCACCACTTCTGCACCCTTAGCCCAGGCCAAGCCTTGTGACCCTTGACCTTGACTACGACACAGCCTCCTCACAAGGTTGATTCTTTCCGTGTTGGCCCTTGTCAATTCTTTCTTCTACTAGCTACTGTAGTGATCTTTGGAAAACCACAAATTAGATCAAGTCATTAATTCCCTCAAAACCCTGCATGACTTCCTGTCATATTTAAAGTAACCCAGGGGCAAGATGCTTGCCTAACAAGGCCCTGGGTTTGCTCCCAGCACTGCCAGAAGTAACATGCAAGTTTCCCACAGAAACCTACATCTGTTTTGCCCCTAAATATTTGGGGAACACCATTTCATCACACTTTCCCCTTCAGTCACTCTTATCTTCCTTCTGGGTCTTGAATATTTAAAGCTGTTCTGAGTTTCAGAGCCTTTTGCATAAACTGCTCCTCTCCTTTGAAAGAGCTTCCCAGCCCCTTTACAACAGTACATTCTTTTCATATTCAGGTTTAGATATTAAGAGACTTTTCTAACTTTTCAATCTAAAGTAACTGCACAATATCTTTCTGTCATTATTACCTCCTGCAGAGGACTTCTCACTATCTGATCTTTTTAATTTATTTATTTCCTAATTAGAATATGAACTCCATGAAAACAAGGAATTTGCCTTGTTCATTAAACCTGGGGCAAAACTAATAGATTACTTAGCAAGAAATGTGTAAAGTTGGTATGAGGAAAACTATAAAACTTTATTAATGAAAGACAGCTCTAAATAAGTGAAAAAACAGGCCATGTTTCTAGGTAGGGGAAAATTCAATTTGTCTCAAGTTAATCTGTGAATATATTAGAATGTAAATCAAAATTCCAATTGGATTATTTTTAATTTAATAAATTTATTCTAGAATCTATATGGAAGAGAAAATGTATAAGAGTAGCCAAGATAGCCAGGTGTGGTGGTGCACACTTGTAATCCCAGCTCTCTGGAGGTTGAGGCAGGATTGCCACAAATTTGAGGCCAGTCTACACAGTAAGTTCAAGGCCAGCCTGAACTACATAGTAAGACCCTGTCCCCCCAACAAAAAGAGCGAAAAAAGAATAACCAAGATGCTATTGAAAAAGGTGGTGGCGCACACCTTTAATCCCAGCACTTGGGAGGCTGAGGTAGAAGGAGCATTGTGGGTTTGAGGCTGGGTTGGGCTACAACGCGAACGCAAGGCCGGGAGTTTGGGTCAGTGGTTTAAGCTCCTGTCTGGCAGGCGCGAGGTTGTGAGTTTGATCCCCGGTGCCACAAAAAAAAAAAAAAAAAAAAAATTAGGACAGTTCATTGCCCTACAGGTATCAGAATATTATATAGACTCAGCATTGACAGAAAATGACCAAATGATCAACAGAATAGAACAGGTAGGCCAATAATGGATCTAGGTATATATGTGAAGGAATATATATATAATGAAACTGGCATTTCAAATAATTGGAAAAATTAAGGAATATTCACTAATTGATGTTGGAGAATTGGCTGTCCATTTGTTGGAGAATATTCTTAAGGAGGGAGAAATATGTCAAATCCTTAACTCATAACATTTAAAATAAAATGCCACATAGATTGAAGAACTAAAATTAAGGGGGGAAATGTAACAGTGCACCAAGAAGCAATAAAATATTTTTCTCTTACTAGATGTGTGAAAAAAAAAAACCCTGTTATGTTTGAAAATATGCAGGGCTGGGAAAAGTGTAGTAGACAAGCACTGTTGTTAGTGAGAATTTTATTTGTTATCTCTATTTCAGGCTGTGTCCATTTAAATTTTCACTATCGGTATATCCTTTGACCTAGAAATTTCATTACTAGAAATTTGACCATACAGGCATCTTTGCAAAGGTGCATAGTAGTTTATACAAAGACTTTCACAATGGCAATGTTTACAATAGTAAATGAATATTTTTAAAGTACTATAAGGAAATATGGGGTAAAATACGTTTTAAAACTACTTAGGGAGCCGGGTGTGGTGGCGCACGCCTTTAATCCCAGCATTCGGGAGGCTGAGGTAGGTGGAGCGTTGTGAGTTCGAGGCCGGCTTGGGCTACAATGCGAGCGCAAGGCCGGCCTGAGCTACACAGTGTGACCCTGCCTCAAAAAACTAGGGCCAGGAGTTTGGCTCAGCAGCTTAAGCGCCTGTCTGGCAGGAGCGAGGCTGTGAGTTCGATCCCCGGTGCCGCAAAAACAAAACAAAACAAAACAAAAACTACTTAGGAACCTAGGGATGGTGGGGCATGCCTGTGATATCAGCACTTTTAAGAGGCCA
Source organism: Dasyprocta punctata (assembly GCA_004363535.1). Classification (NCBI taxonomy): domain Eukaryota; kingdom Metazoa; phylum Chordata; class Mammalia; order Rodentia; family Dasyproctidae; genus Dasyprocta; species Dasyprocta punctata. Next base: position 16,634 of record RJWM01018158.1, on the reverse strand, counting down.
AGCAGAATTGAGGCCAGCCTAGGCTATGCAGTGAATTCAAAAGCAGCAAGGACTACAGTTAGACCCTATCTAGCAAATCATAGAAAAACCAAAAAAGGGGGCATGGAGGTATGTCTGTCATCCACAGAATTTGGGAGGCAGAAGCAGGAGGATTCCAAGTACCAACTGGACAACTTAGTATGACCTTATCTCAAAATAAATAAGTTAGGGCTGGGGATTTAGCTCAGTGGCATAAGTGCCTGCCTGGCAGGCACAAGGTTGTGAGTTCTATCCCCAGTACCAAAAACAAAACAAAACGAATCAAAATAAATAAGTTGGGCATGTAGGTAGGTGTGAAGGCCCTGAGTTCAATTGCCAATTGGAGAGACAGAGGCAGAGAGAGATAGAGAGATAGAGAGACCTCTTGGAAGTGGGGGTGTAGCTCAATGGTAAGGTGCTTGTCTTTTGATCCCTAGCACTGCAAAAAAGAAAAAGAAACAGTAATTTCTTGAGCGTTCTTTTGTTTTATTTGCAGAGGTCTTACACCTAAAATGACCTTTTCTTTTCCTAGATCAGTTAAATATGACTAAAATATTGTTTTAACCCTTTTTTTTTTTTTTTTTTGGTATTGGGAATTGAACGCATACTTACCAGGCAGGCGCTTAACACAGCTGACCTAAATTCCCAGCAATTATTTTTTTTTTTTTTTGTGGCACCAGGGCTCAAACTCACAACCTCACACCTGTCAGGCAGGTGCGTAAACCGCTGAGCCAAACTCCCAGCTCTAGTTTTTTGAGGCAGGGTCTTACTATGTAGTTCAGGCCGGCCTTGCACTCATGTTGTAGCCTAAGCCGGCCTCGAACTCACAACGCTCCGCCTACCTCAGCCTCCTGAGTGCTGGGATTAAAAGCATGCACCACCACACCCAGCTATTCCCAGCAATTCTAACATTTTTATGCTTAAAATGTATTCTCTCTCTCTCTCTTTTTTTTTTTTTTTTGTGTGTTTTTGAAACAGGGTCTCACTATGCAGTTCAGGCTGGCCTTGGGCTTACTTTGTAACCCAGGCTGGTCTTGAACTTGCAAACAATTCTGGTGCCTAAGCCTCCCAAGTGCTTCGATCACAGGAGTGTGCCACCATGCCCGGTTTAAAATATATTCTTATGTTCAGGAATATGTAGAATTACTTTGGCATGCAGTGAATTTGAATTTCTTTCAAACAGGTATGTTTCCCAATGTCTTTTATAAAAATGTCCATTTTTATAGATTGGTTGGTGATACTCCTGTTGTTATTATTATTTTTATTTTTGTTTGTTTGTTTACTTTTTTGAGACAGGGTCTCACTTTGTAACCCAGCCTGGCCTCAAACTTATAGTGACCCTCCTGCCTCTGCCTCCCGGGTGCTGGGTTTACAGGTATACACGATCACAATCAGCTTATTCCCTTTATTAAAAAGTCTTTTATCCTATACCTTTGGGCCTAATTTAGGATTAACTATTCTCATCCATTGATTTGTTGATTTGGGAGTCAAGTACTGCTTTTAAATTGCTTTTAATAATATTTCATTATGCTCTTTTATGCTTTTACTAGTGTTCAAAAAATTCAAATAGTCACTCTGAGAATTAATTTTAGAAGCAAAATATGAATATAATTAATTTTTATATTGTTTCCTCCCCTAGCTAAAAAATATCAGTGACATCTGCTAAATAGTAGTCCATTGTTTATCTGTTAGAGCCACCTGTGTATTTATAGCTTTGAGATAATGTGTCTCAAGAGGTTAAATTGTGTAAGCCTGCCATTACGTGACTCTGTTGTTCTTGCAGTTCAGTATTTAACAAAATAGTAAGTCTGATCTGACTATCACTGTCACATTCATTGTGTGAGAATGTAAATTGGTGAGAAGACACAAAATTAGAACTACTGCTGCCAGAGTCCCAAAGGTATCAAACCTGTATGTATTCTTAATTAGCCGTGGAAATTCAATCTGTCATGTTTTCTACAGATAACTGGCTTTTGAGTCATTAATGTGCAAAGAATATTCAAACCTTTTATCTTTGGATAGCTCTACTTGCACACTTAGCCTTTTTTTCTGAAGAGATCTGGTCTACTCTTAAATTTATTGTTCTTAATGAAACATTTCTTTTTTCTCATTATCTAAAAAGTTAAACAAAAGTCATTCACTTAAAATAAGTTAGGGGAAAAAAGATTTTTTCCCTTGAATTAATTACTATGTGTTTCAGTTTTGTTCAACAGTACTACATATTGTATTTCACGAGACAGGGTCTCACTCTGTGGTTCCCACTAACTTTGAACTCACTATGTAGCCCAGGTTGGCCTCAAACTCACAGAGATCCTCCTGCCTCAGCCTCCCAGCATGCTGGTATTATAGGTATATGCTATCACACCTGTTTTATTTACTATACTTCTGAAGAAGGTTCTAAGCCCCAAACAGTGTGCCCTTCAGATTTTGAAACAAAATCAGAGACTATCACCTTTATAAGAGAAACCAATAAAATTTAAACATTGATTTATATTTAGATTTTGGCAAGATAATTCTGGTTTCTGAATTAGTATAGGAACAGATGATTCTAGGATATTCACTGCCTCCTCTGTGCTGAGCTGTAAGGCATATTTCTTTCCACATATTTTGTCTCTATCCAATTTGGAACACTTAAATGAATGGAATTTTTAAAATTTTGGGTAGTGGTGGTACTAGGGATTGAACCCAGGGTCTTCACACTGAACTACATCCCCAGATCTTTTCTTATTTTTTATCTTTTTGTGTTTGTTGATCTGTTTGTTTTTGAGACAAGGTCTTGCTATGTAGTTTAGACTGGCATTGGTTGAGCACTATGTAGCCCAAACTGGCCTTGAATTGTGACAGTCCTGCCTCGATCTCCCAAGTGCTGAGATTACTGGCTTTATTTGTGAGACAAATTCTTGGTAGATTGTTAAATTCTTCAGGCTATGCTCAAAGTTTCTTTTTTTTTTTTTTTTTGGTTTTTTTGTTTGTTTGTTTGTTTTGTTTTGTTTTTTTTTGCGGCACCGGGGATTGAACTCACAGCCTCGCGCCTGCCAGGGCAGGCGCTTAAGGCACTGAGCCAAACTCCCAGCCCTGGTTTTTTGAGGCAGGGTCGCACTATGTAGCTCAGACCGGCCTTGCGCTCGCGTTGTAGCCCAAGCCGGCCTCGAACTCACAACGCTCCGCCTACCTCAGCCTCCCGAGTGCTGGGATTAAAGGCGTGCGCCACCACGCCCGGCTCCTTGTGCTCAAACTTTCAATCCTTCTGCTTCATCTCCTGGAGTCCTGGGATTACAGATGTGTTCCACCACGCCCAGCTACCAATCTTTTGATGCAGGTCCAAATCCTTTACTGTGGATGAGTCTACTGCTTGAGTTCAGCATCTCTTTTTTCTATCCCCAGTACCACCACTACCCATAAACCACAAACCATGTACTGCATCTACTTCAGTTCTAATTTCTTTAAAGGGGGACAAGAATTTAAAAACACATAGAAAGTGCTCTCCATACAGGCTCCTCTGGATTTTATGACTACCCCATCCCACCATCAATCTTTTAGGGGTACAGGAGTCTCTAATAAACAGCAATTTTTAAGGAAATTAATTCACATTACTGAGTCATTGAAAAGTATCCAATTTAGTTTTTATAGAAGTCATTTTTCCTTCATAGTGCATCATGTTGTGTAACATTTAATTAAATGTGTAATTAAATAAGAACTGGAACAAACAGGTTGTGAACAAGCATTGACTCATCATGTGGGAGGAATAGTGTGTGGATGTAGCAGAGTTGCAGTTTATTATCAAGAGTCACTAAGTTTCAGCATCTTTCTTAGAGGCAATGGAGAGTATTGATTATTCGGAGATATATATATATATCTTTTTCAATACACCCAGAGCCTTCATGCTGAGCTATATTCCAAGCTCATTTCAATTTTTTTAAGGCAGAATCCCACTGTCTACTGTAGTTCAGACTGACCTTGAGCTCAAGATGTAGCCCAGGTTGGCCTCAAACTCACAGCAATTGTCCTGCCTTATCTTCCCAAGAACTGGATTTACAGCATGTGCCACCATGGCTGGCCCCTTTTTAAAATTTTTTGAGGCAGATCTTGCTAAGCCACTAAATTGCCCAGGCTAGGCTTAAACTTGCAATTCTCCTGCCTCACCCTCCCAGAGTGTTGGGATTACAGGCATGCACCAGTTGCATATCATGCCCAAGTTGGGTACATCATTCAGCTGATATGCCATTATATGTCATTTTTTCTATGGAATTACTCTTGGATGGCCTTTTTTTTTTTTTTTTTCCCGCACCAGGGATCAAAGTCACAACCTCGCTCCTGCCAGGCAGGTGCTTAAGTCACTGAGCCAAACTCCCAGCCCTGGTTTTTTGAGGCAGGGTTGCACTATGTAGCTCAGGCCGGCCTTGCACTCGCATTGTAGCCCAAGCTGGCCTCGAACTCACAATGCTCCTCCTACCTCAGCCTCCCAAGTGCTGGGATTAAAGGTGTGCGCCACCATGCCCAGCTTTTGGATGGCCTTTTGTGAAAAATGAAGTCCCAGGATTTAGAGATAATGACTGAGACCATCTTTGTAAAGAAAACAATATAGGTAACTCTTTCTACTTACATACAATTGACTAAAAATTACCAAAAGTATGTTTGGATATTCTAGTGAACTTTTTTTTTTCTCTTTCTTTCCTTTTTTTTTTTTCCCCCCCTGTCTGGCATCCATTCATTCTTTCTTTATACCTAGTGATTGGGTAGAGCTGGTCCCAGCCCCAGCCTTGGATGAGAACTGAGACTGGGTTAGGCCAATCAGCATACTGTATTCCATCTCCACAGCTTTAGTGATAGGTTCCTTAATGAACTCATAATCTAATTAGTCTGAGAACACTTCTAGTGAGGTCTGAGAACACTTGCTGGGGCTTCTGGGAGAGACGGACTTCTTGATAGTAACAGAGCTATTGGAAGAGAAACTTTTTCAGGAGTTGGTGTTCTCTGATGTGAAATGTGAGATTGTGACTGTTGTAGTCATTCTGTTACCAAAGGAAACCAGCATGAAGATGAAGCTAACACTCAGAGGGAAAAGATGGGACAGCTAGGTCCTGGTGACATTATTTGAGCTTTGAATGAAGTCATGACCAGGACCATCCCTGCACTTACCAAAAGGCTTTTCAATTTCTTTTTCTAATGAAACCATTTTGCCTCTCCCTGCCACCTGTAGCATAAAGAATCTTCATCCACCCAGATAGAAATCTGTCCCTCTCCTCCTCAGGGGACTAGAGATGGTCTAAAACTAGTAGAGTAGGGTCTTGTTGGTTTGGTTTCAGAAATATCTTGCATTCTTCTGTGTTGCCACATTGCTTGCATCCTGTGTGGTCTGAGGTTTCTGTTTCTTTGTGTTCTCTTCTGATATAGCCTCATTTTAATTTATTTACTCATTTAGCACACACTTTTTATATGTTGAGGCTTTATTGATTTTTTTGTGGTAGGAAATTATTTTTATGTGTTCAATGATTTTCCATACCCTGAAAATTCCATTATCTTATGACCCTTCCCATAAGCTCTGTTCAGGCACCAGGGAAGTGGTGTAAGAAGGGGTGAGGGGAAGGTTAAATATTCAACTTGTTTGTTTTTAAAACCTTGGTTTTCATATGCAAGAATAACAATTTACCACAGCCAGTTTTTTTTTTCTTCTTGGTTTTTGTTTAATGAAGGTGATAAAGATTTTATAAATCCACAAGAACACATGTGCAAGAATGGTCATTGTACTATAGTTTAAAGTATCAAAAATTAGAAAGATCTACATAATGGAATAAATGTTAAAAAGTGTTACATCCAGCCAGGCATGGTGGTGCACACCTGTAATCCCAGTACTTGGGAGACTGAGACAGGATTGCCATGAGATCAAGGCCAGCCTGGGCTATACAGTGAGTTTAAGGCCAGCATGGACTATATATTAAGACCATGTCTTTAAAAAAAAAGTGTTACATTCACATAACTGTGATAGCAGTTAGAAAGAATGTTCATGGGCTGGGGATTTAGCTCAGTGGCTTAAGCACCTGCCTGGCAGGTGGGAGGTTATGAGTTTGATCCCTGGTACAAAAAAAAAAATATTCATTTAGGAATAGCGTACCAGACACTGGTTGACCAACTGTATCTTATTCCTTTCTCCATTTGCCACCCTCCCTATGGAGGCTGAAAAGGCTTCATTTTCTTGGGTCAATCTGAGGGGGCAGGCACCAGCCTTGAAGTCTGCTCCATATGGTGAGTCGACAGGAGAGTGGAAATTGTGTTTCTGAGATGTGGGAAATGCACCCAAAAGAAACACAAAATCCCCATGGGGGCCAGAGTGTCACGAGAACCACAGGAAAACAACCTCATTGGATGCCAGAGCAGAAGAGTGAGAACTTTTTATTTTTTTAGTTTTTTTATTTTAAAGAGAATAAAACCAAACAAAATAAAACAGAATAAAGCCAATCAAAACAGTGAAAGTGATACAGGACTTCAAAACAGGATAATAGGAAATCAACAATGGCTACCATAATGCCTCTTGTTATCTTCAAAATTGTTGCCCATACCATTAGACATAATGAAATCAAACAAAGCAAAACAGAATAAAACCAATCAAAACAAAACATTGAATACAACAAAACAATAAAATGGAAGAAAACAAAACAGTGAGAACAATATTAGATTTCAAAAACAGGACAGAAAGAAATTCCCCATATTTGCTATATTGCATATTGTTGTTATCCTCTAAATAGATGCTCAGATATTACCAGCCTTAGGCCTGCAAAGCCAATCAAACAATACAAGCATTAAGTTGTTTTTGTACTCAGTTGCTATCAACTGAACCTGTCCTCTGTATCAGCTGGTTGCTTGTGGGGGGCTGTGTTCTTGTCTCCCAGCCTGCATGCCGGTTGGTTGACGAGAAGGGCAAATTGACTTCTTGTTACTCCTCCCCCAGGCCCAGCGTGGCTTGCGCTAGCTCACAGGAAGGGCAAATTGGCTTCTTGTTTCTCCTCCCGGACCCCACATGGCTTGTGCAGGTTCACGGGAATGGTGAATTGGCTTCTTCAAGTCAGAACTTCTGAATGTTTGTTACTTTCACCCCTGCTCAAGTAAAATGACACATAGGCTGCCTGTGACAGAAATCTGCCTAGCTACATTATTTGAAAGAACATTCAACTTCTTTTTTTTTTTTTTTTTTTTTTTGTGGCACCAGGGATTGAACTCACAACCTCGCACCTGCCTGATAGGCGCGTAAGCCGCTGAGCCAAACTCCCAGCCCTGGTTTTTGAGGCAGGGTCGCACTGTGTAGCTCAGGCCGACCTTGCACTGGCGTTGCAGCCCAAGCCGGCCTTGAACTCACAATGCTCCTCCTACCTCAGCCTCCCGAGTGCTGGGATTAAAGGCGTGCGCCACCATGCCCGGCTACATTCAACTTCTTAAGATTGATTTTTCATTAACTTTGTAAAATGGGAGTATTAAATATGAACATACACTTTGTACAGAAGTGAAATTTTGTGTACTTATTACATACAGTATTTGAGTCTACCCAGGGTATTTATTTGTTTATTTATTATTTGGGGGCGGGTACTGGGAATCAAACTCAGGACCTTGTGCTTTCCAGGCATCTAGGATATTTAAAAAAGGAATTAGATGAAAACTATGTGATGTCCCCTGTAGATCTTTATTTTTTTTCCTTTCTCTCTTTTTTATTTTCTTTTCTTCTTATCTCCCTTCCCTTCCCTACCTTCTATTCTCTTTTCTCTCTCCCCAATCTAAAGTATCATTGAAGGTGTTTTGTTTTCTTTCCTTTTGAGACAGGGTCTCATTGTGTAGCTCAGGCTGGCCTTGAGCCCATTACATAGCCCAGGTATGATAATCCTCCTGCCTCATTATAGATGGGAACGACCATGCTCAGCTTCTGGAGAGGATTTAAATGATCCTGAGAAAAGTTGTAGGATTAAACACAATAGTTGCTAGGAAATAAGACACCCTTCCTAGAGGAGTATAGTAATTTGCTAAATATGAATTCTGTAATGGCAGTTCAGGCAGATCTGCCATGTTGTCAGCAAGAGGTATAGAAACATGCATACTCTTTCATTATCCATTTTCAATTATAGGCATGGTGCTCTGTCTCTGTGGTCGGTGGGCAACGGACTTGGATACCCTTGAGGAGTAGCATCCTCTTGGGCCCACAGGTGGTGAGAAACACTTCTAGGCACTCACAAGGCAAGCAGAACACAAAGCTTGTGGGGAAATTTATAGGAGTATCAACGGAATACATACAAGTCCCCAAGCGCTCCTTATCCTATGGAGTGGTGAGGTTGGACCAGGCACAGTCACACATTTTAGGTAGATTCACACCTAAAGTTTGTGACCACACTCCAGGAAAGGAATCTGTCCCTAACCTGCTCTGTGTGTAAGAGGGAAATTGAGAGGGAACATGGAACACCAGAGTTGCTCTGTGGGAACACTGACCATGAATACAAGAACAATCACTATGCCTGGCAGTACACGACTCTAATCCCAGCAGTTAAGAGGCTGAGGCAGGAGGATTGTCAAGAGTTTGAGGACACCTTGGGTGCACATAGTGAGACTCTGTCTCAAAAAACCAAGGTTGGGGGAAGAGTGACACTTTACGGGGATAGTTGTCTCAAAGAGTATAAATGTCAGTGCTATTATCTGCTAGTGATATGTATCTCTTCCTGCTGAGTCAACTCTGTGCTGAGCATCTGGGGGTAGAGGGAACTGCCTTAACAATCTACCATGTGATGGATTTGTCTGTCCTCATTTCTAAAGGAGAGCTTCGTTTTGTTTTGTGCTGGTGATTGAACGCAGGACCTCATACATGTGAGGCATGTGCTCTACCAGGAACTGCAACCCCACCCTCAATGGAGAATTTAAATTGAAGGCAATGGTTGGAAAGTAATGAGACACTTGTGGAGGCAGATGCCATTGAAAATTGATAAGCAATGATTGGTAATTGGTTGGAAAATAAAGCATGCCACTTTCTAAATCTATAGAAAGAGTAACCTCAGATAAAATCCAGGGTGGTCATGGAATGTTCAGTTACCAATTCCTTCATTCTTTGGGATCCCATGGTTCTAAGGATGATCCTTGAGCCGAACACAGTTTCCTAAGTGTGGTCCAGGGCACATGAGTCATATGGAATTGCGTCAGAACACTTCTGCTATATCCCATTGGCCAGATCTTAGAAGGCTGAGAATTGAGTTCTTTTTTCTGAGTGGGCCACATGCTCAACTAAAAAGTATTACTTGCAATCCCAGCTATTTGGGAGGATGAGGCAGAAGGATTGTAAGTTTGAGGCCAGCCTGGGCAACTTATAAGATACTGTCTCAAAATAAAAAGGAAGTGGGCATGGTGGTGGATAGCTGTAATCTTAGCATTCTGGGAGGCTGAAGTAGGAGGATCACATGCTTGAGCCCAGCTTGGACAACTTACCAGTTTAGCAAGACCCTGTCACAAAAACTAGAAAAAGGGTTGGGGACATAGTTCATTGTGAAGGCACTAGGTTTAATTCCCAGTACCGTAAAAATACACAAACAAACAAATAAAATAAAAGGTCTGAGGATATAGTTCCGTACTCCCTGGGTTCAATCAATCCCCAGTAACACACACACACACAACAAACACACCAAAAAAACTCTATTACTAGAGAAACCCCAACTGAGTATGGTATATTCTTATAACTACAGCACTCTGGGAGGCTGAGACAGAAGCACCTCAAGTTTCAGCCCAGCCTGAGCAATTTAGATTTAATAAGACCCTGTCTAAAATAAATTTTAAAAGGATTGGAATGTGACTTTGTGGTAAAGCCCTGTGTTCAATACCTAGTACAAAGAAGATGAAAAGAAGAAAGAGGAAAAAGATGAGAAAGAAGAGGCAGGGGAGGAAAGAGAAGGGGAGAGTGACAACTAGCAACCTAGGCCTAACCTTTCAAGATAGTGTAAATAAAACAGGATTTGTCGTGCACATACAGAGCTATGTTGTGGAACCAGAGGGTAAGAAGCCTAACCAGGTCTAATGAGGACCTTGAACAGGGATTTGTCAGGAACCAAGGAAGTTGTTCTTTTTATGTTTCTAGGACCATAAAGGGTCTCATGTATGCTTTTCTGCACAGACCAGACTCTTACTTGTTCATCAGCGCACATTCACACAGCAAATATTTAGTGAACACTTATAGTAGACTAGTACTGTTCCAGGCACTGAGAATAGAGGAGGGAATCCAACAAACAAAAACATATATCCAAGACCCTCATGTCGATATATCCTTTCAATTTCAAGGACTCATCATGTTTGGATCTCCTGTTTCTATTTTTCAACTCAATTCAAATTCAACAGGAAAATGCAGAGATTCTTTTTTTTTTTTTTTTTTTTTTGGACACAAGATCTCCACTATGTGTAGTCCAGGCTTACCAGAATTCACTCTACCATCCTTTTGCTTCAGTCTTCCTAGTACTGGAATAGAAGGCAGAAGTCTTAAAAAACTCTGCTTCAAGTTTCAAGGTAGGGGCCTGGGGGTGTAGCTCAGTGGTAGAGCGTTTGCCTCGCATTTGTGAGACCCTGGGTTTGATTGTCAGTATTGCCAAGTTCTAAGCTGGGGCTGTCTTGCCTTCTCACCTAGCACTGTATCCACAGCAGAAGGCAAACTGAGCTTTAGGTACAGTGAGAGGTTTCTTTGTGTGTGACCGTGTGTGTGTGTGTGTGTGTGTGTGTGTGTGTGTGTGAGCAGTACTCAGAGATTGAACCCAGGACCTTTCCACTGAATTACATCCTTATCCCTTTTTGATTTTTTATTTTGAGACAGGGTCTGGCTAAACTACCCAAGTGGTATTCAAACTTGCAATCCTCCCACTTCTGCCTCCCAGAGTGCTGGAACTACAGATGTGCACCACCCAGCAAAACAGATGTTTTCAAGATTCGTGGTCGAGGTAGGGGAGTTGGGTGTCACTGTGACAGTGGTGATACTATATGTCAACCGTGGAGAAAGAACAAGTAAAAGTTAAAATATCCACTGGGTCAAATAAAATAGAAAACTAACAAGATGTCAGTCTGAAGAGAACAGACTGGGAGACCAATAGTAGATACAAGTAAATAGGATGCATAAGCAAGTTTGAGAGATGAATTAGGACTAAATTCAGAGGAAGGGCAGTCATCTGTCTGGACTGGTTCATGCAGTAATTCTGTGATGTCATCAGAACCTACCTCTTCATCTAGACCTACTCTAGCAATCAACAGGACATGCTTTCCCGTGTGAAGGCAAAGAAAGAAAGAATAGTTTCCTCTAGCTTTTTCTCAAGGGGAGAAGAATGTTCTTAAAAGTTTTCAGCAGGCCTCTCCTAGTGCCTGGCATAATTGAGTTACACTGCGTTATTTTTTCATGTGTGTGTGTGTTTGTGTGTGTCTGGGTGTGTGGTGTGAGGGATAGAATCCAGGGTCTCGTGCCTTCTAGATAAACACTAACACTGGGTTGTATCCCCAGCCCACATCAGATTACTTTCAGACCAGTAGTTTTCAACCATGGACAATTTTCCCCCTCAAAAGACATTTGGTAATGTCTGGAGTCATTTTTGTTTGCCACACCTGGAAGAGAGGGAATGTTTGTAGCACCTAGTGGGTAGAAGCCCAAGATGCTACTACACATCCTAGAATAAATAGGACTGCTCTCCCAAAGAATGTGGGGAATCCTGTTTCAGACAAGCAGGTCTATTCCCCTGAAGCACCCAGTACTGGCATGGTACATGTGGATAAGAGGGTGATACCCACATGTGGTTAGAGAAGTAGAAAGAGACAGAAAAGATTTTCCCCTTCAAAAGCAAAGAATTTTATAAAGCAATCATGGTCAATAGTGCCAAATGGTCTTGAGAAGTCAGTAAAATCATCTATTGGATTTATCCACAAAGGGCTTACTGATTACCTTTCCCCAGGAAGTTCCAGTAAGACAGAAAGGACAAGTTAGGCTGACAGGATTGAGGCGTGAGTGAGGAGAGGACAAAGAGACTCGGATTGTAGCAAAGTCAGTCCCTCAAGAAGTTTGCCTGTGATAGGAGGCAGAGAAGTAGTTAAACAATGGAAAAAATAATTTTTTAATATTAAGGAGGCATAATCACTTTTTAAAATGGAGACAGGAAAAACCCAGAGAGGAAACAATAAAAGAATAAGAAAATCAGGTGTGTTGGCACATGCCTGTAATTCCAGCACTCTGGGAGGCTGAGGCAGGAGGAGCAAGCCCAAATGGGCAAATTAGAGACTTAGTGAGAACTGTCTTCAAGTAAAACAGGGTTGGGATATAGCTCAGGGTAAAGGCCTTGGGTTCAATCCTTAGTACCAGAAAGGAAAAAAACAAAAACAAAAAACGAAAAAAGAGCTGTGCTTCTCACAGTTGCATCATGAAGAATCATCTGGGGACTTTGTAATCCCTGGGGGAAGCCTGCTGAACCCAACTCATTAGGTCTGGTTTCTGAAAGCAGCACCAACAGACTCGTGGCTAGTATTTCTGTGGCTCCCACACTCCGGTGTGCAACAGTCGCAATGGGCTTGGTAAAGCGGAGTGCTGGGCCTCACTCAGACAGCTTCTGCTCCAGTGAGCATGAGATGTGGCTTGAGAAATGTTCATTCCTAACAATCTCCAGTGGAGGCTGATGCTGCCAGTCCATGGATCACGCTGAGAACCACTGACTTTGAGCCTAGCTGGAGAAAGTCACCTTAGGAGAGAACTCCATTCCTGAGAAGCTAAGCAAAGAGCAAGGACTAAGAGAATTGAAGAGAAGCTTGTCGGTTTAGTGGGAGGAAGGCTGAGGAAGAACATTCTGCATCTTCTCTGTGGAATAGGAGTGAAATCATCACAGCAAGTGCAGGGATGCTGGGATGGGAAAGTAGAAACATCCAGTGAAGGCTTGTTGCCATTTAATTAGCTCTCTTAGAGCTCCACACAAAGTCAACTTTTTGTTTTGTGCTTTTGAGACGGGATCTCAATATGGAGTCCAGGCTGGCCTTGAACTCATTATGTAGCCCAGGTTGGCCTCAAATTTACAATGATCCTCTTGCCTCAGCCCCTTGAGTGCTGGGGTTACGGGTATCCCAGGTGTACCACCACATCTGCCTTGACTTGCTATGTATTAAAAAATGTTTTGCAATTAATCATACAGATAAATTGACCAGAAAGTTATGTGGCATACTGGAAGAATTATGGTGATTTTCCTTTGGATGGTAACTAATAATCCCTGCTTGGAAATTTCCAACTTTCAATTTTTGGAGGAGCTCCACTCTTTGCCTTCAGCTTGGACATCACCTCTTGGCTTCTAGCACAGACACTTCCTGGCTTCTGCCTCAGATCCTTCAGCTTTCTGTCACAGACCCATCAGCCTCCTAATAAGGACTTCCATGGAACACTGCGGTGAGCTCCAGGCCTTGGACTGAAACCTTTGGTCTCCAGTATGCAGACACCATCTGCATGATTCCTCATGAAACTCTGGCTGACCATTGCAAGCCAATCTTGTAATGTCTTACACATTTGCATATCTTATATTATATCTGTTTCTCTAGTAAATCACTGACTGATACAATGAGCAATTTGCCCTTAAAGAAGATAAATAATTTGCTTGAGGTTACACAGAAAGCTGGTAGTAGAGTTTGAAGAGAAGCAGTGTAACTCCAGGGTTATGGTCTCAACTGTGTTAGGTTCTTTGGGACTCTGTGTAGTGAATTAGCTTCTGAGCATGTGTCAAGTAAATTGACCCAATGAGGTTAACAGTCATTTGTGTAAACAAATCTTAGGAGTCCAGGTCCTAGTGTTTGGTTTCAGGAAAAGTTCTTTCTGTTCTTGCTGAGATTCCAAGAAGACAATCATGTAGTGACTAATTGGAATGGGCACCTATTCATCAGAACTTATATACTACTTTACACCTACTCTCAATACTCCTTTTTTAGATGGCTGAGCAATTATTCTTATTTACCTGTACTGTTATGAAAGTTAAATAGCAGTGTGTGAATTAAAAATTACAATAAGGATCACTAGTCAAATGGCTATTTTGTGCTAGTTACATATGCCTCATATGCAGTAGCCTTAATATAACAACTCTTCAGTAGTTGGGAGTGGTGACGCACACCTGTAACCCCAGCACTTGGGAAGCTGAGGCAGGAGGATTGCTGTGAATTCAAGGCCAGTCTGAACTAAAGTAAGTTCAATGCCAGCCTAAACTACATAGTAAGAGCTCAAAACAAACAAACAATCACCAAAGCTCTACAAAGGTGAATATTAATACCTTCATTTAACAGGTAAGTATCTGAAGTTAAAAATTTGTTGGAGGGGCCAGGTGCAGTATCATATTCCTCTAGACCCATCTATTCAGGAGGAGGAGCATTTGAACCTGGGGGTTCAAGGCTAACCTGGGCAACATAGCAAGACACTGTCTCAAAACAAACAAAAAAAAATTATTGACAGTCAAGAAAGTTTTCCTAGTTCTGAAACTATTTATTTATTTATTTATTTATTTATTTATTTTTGCAGTGTTGGGGACCAAACCCAAGACCTCATATATGCTAGGCAAGAGCTCTACCGCTTAACAACACCCCAGCCTCCCCAACTATAGAATGAAATAATCATTTCAAAATAAAGAAAGAGGACTGGAGATATAGCTCACCAGCACAGCACCTGCCTGGTAAGTGCAAGGTCATGAGTTCGATCCCCAGGACCAAAAAAATAAAATAAAATAAAAAAGAAAGAAAAGAAGCCAAGTGTGGTGGCAGAATGCCTGTAATTTCAGCACTCTGAGAGGCTGAGGCAGGAGGATAGCAAGTTTAAGCCCAGTCTGGGCAATTTAGTGATTTAGCAAGCTCCTGTCTCGAAATATAAATGAATGAATGAATGAGTTGGAGATGTAACTCAGTGTGAAGGCCCCTAGATTCAATCCCCCATATTGGAAAAAAAAAAAAAAAGACATTTTCTTTCACCTAATTTTTTTTTTGTTTTGTTTTTGTCTCTTTTACCTAATTCAGCAATGGATTGATTTCCCTACATTTATATCAGAAGTTTAAATCATACACTTTTTTTCAGAAATTATTTTATTCTGCTTTGATATTTGTCCAATTTATATACATAGTCTCTTTCCACTTATTTCTGTTGTATTTGAGTACTTTTGATGAGTTTTTATAGTTTTTAGAACACAGATAATGAATATATTTTTGCAGATTTATACAGTAATGTTACTTTAAGCTTTTTTGTGATGTTGTAACTTGTGCCTTTACAATTTTACTTTTGAATTGTCTATTGCTTGTATATAGGCCAACACTAGATTCTCTATATGGCTTTGTGACCTTGTACCATGACCTTGCTAAACCTGCTTGTCTGTCCTATTGATTTTTAGGTAGAGTCTTCATAAGTAATCTATAATCTACATTTTAAAAAAGGAATTATTTTATTCATTATTTCTAGCCATTTCCCCTTTTCTTCTTGGTAAGTCAAAGAAAGTGTCACAAAAACAATTAAAGAGTTAGTATCCACTTAGTGAGTAGCCTATTCCACTAGGTTAGTACTGAATATTTCACTGCGATGGTTTGATTTTGTTGTTGTTGCTGTTAAATAGCAACGTAAATGTCCTTTGTGTCATATCAGCCTATGGTAGAAGACAGTAACCATGGGTGGAGTTGTGAGAGCAGCTCACCATTGAGCATCTGGGGGCAGAAGGTACGAATATACGGGGGTCTCAGCTCCTTTCTCTGGGCTTTTGGGGACCAAGGGCCACTGCCGTGTCAGTTCTCACCCACCCTGGACAGCAGGTGTTCAGCAGGACCTTGTCCCCTTTCCTCTCTTCACTCAGTTTCCTGGCATGGATTCTGGACCGTGACGCCGATCTTGGACACCCCACGTGCCGTGTTGGGCCAGCCTTCCTTCTCATGCACTTTATTCTTCATGTGTTCCACGAACTTGTTCATGAGCCCCACCAGCTCCTCCTCGGTGATGGCCTCACTTCGAAACTTCTGCCGCAGCTCTGGGCTGTAGCGTTTAAGGGTTGAGAGAGTCACCGTGCTTGGCACATTCACCGCTCTATCTTGTGGTTTGATTAGAGGGAGCAGCTCCGTGCTGACATCCCGGGTACCAAAAAAGTTTGTTTTCATTGTTACTTCCGCTTGCGTATGAAAGGGTGTGGGATCTGCCACCTTGAAGGCGATGCTCGCGTTGTTGACCAGCACGTTGAGCCTTGTGCAGCAAGTCGTGCAGGGCACACATGCTATGCAGGTCATCGATGTCCAGCTGGGGGACATCGGCTCCGTCCCTCGGGATGCAGCTGCTGCACTGTCGCCCGGGCCCATGCCTCATCCTGCGCCGTGAGCACCACGTCCCCCGGGGAACTACCAGCAGACCTCGCAGGTGATGGTGAAGTTGATGCCCTTGTTGCCTCCGGTCCCCAGTGCCACGCAGCTGCGGGACATCACTGGGTAGCAGCAAGGGAAACTCGCAGACAGGAGGAAATCATAGACTTTTCAGTCACTGACCCTTAGACATGTCTTATGGGTGAGCACAATGAATTCTTCCTCCCTTTTCAACCTTCTCAACCAACATACCTTCTACCCAAATTCCATTCATCTGATCAATACTCTTCTCTTAG
>RJWM01018157.1:0-41568 GCA_004363535.1 Dasyprocta punctata | reverse complement strand
TCCTCCTACCTCAGCCTCCTGAGTGCTGGGATTAAAGGTGTGCGCCACCATACCCGGCTATTGGTTTATTTATTTATTTATTTATTTTTTTGCAGCACCAGGGATTGAACTCACAACCCTGCACCTGCCTGACAGGCCTGTAAGCCCCTGAGACAAACCCCTGGCCCTGGTTTTTTGAGGCAGGGTCGCTCTGTGTAGCTCAGGCCAGCCTTATGCTCGCGGTGTGGCCCAAGCCAGCCTCAAACTCACAACGCTCCTCCTACCTCAGCCTCCCGAGTGCTGGGAATATTGGTACATTTAGATATACATAATGATCACATTTATTATAAGGAATCTGTATCTGTACATGATATATCTTTTTTTCTTTATACATGATACATCTTTTTTTCCCATTCTGCTCCCCTCTCTTCAACCTGTATTCCCCTCCTTATTCACAAAAACTTTGTTTCCATGTTTTCCTTCTTTACTTTTTTTTTCTTTTCCCTTCCTTCCTTTCCACCTCCTCACTCCCCAGTTTTCCTTCCTATTGAAACATTTTCTTTCTGTTTCACAGTATCTACTATACATTTTGGTCCTTTTTTTTTTTTTTTTTTTTGCGGCACCGGGGATTGAACTCACAACCTCGCGCCTGCCAGGGCAGGCGCTTAAGGCACTGAGCCTAACTCCCGGCCCTGGTTTTTTTGAGGCAGGGTCGCACTATGTAGCTCAGGCCGGCCTTGTGCTCGAGTTGTAGCCCAAGCCGGCCTCGAACTCACAACGCTCCGCCTACCTCAGCCTCCCGAGTGCTGGGATTAAAGCATTTTGGTCCTTATTTACACCTTTGGTTTCTCACATCAGAGAAACTATGTGGTATTTAGATATGTGTGTCCACTGTATTTCCCTTCAGAGTATGGCCTCAAGATAAATTCATTTACCTAGAAATGTCTCAAGCTTATCCTTTATGGCAGAGTAGTACTCCATTGTTTAAAAAAACTCACACCTTTTTCCACTTATCAGTTGATGGGCGTTTGGTCAATTTCCAAGATTTAGCTATTACAAATTGTGCTGCTATAAACATGAGTGTGCACATATCACTGTGGTGTGATGCTTTTAATTCTTTTAGGAAGATACCAGGAGGGCGAGAAGCTGGGTCCAATGGGACCTTAGTCCTAGTTTTTTGGTGGAATCTACACACTGATTTCCAGTGGCTGCCTCAGTCTAGGAAGGGTTCCTTTTTCCCACAGCCCCACCAATATTTGTTATTGATTGATTTCTTTTTTCTTTTCTGTCTTTTTTTTTTTTTTTTTTTTTGGCAGCACCAAGTTTGAACTCACAGCTTCACGCCTACCAGACAGGTGCTTAAGCCACTGAGTCAAACTCCTAGCCCTAGTTTTTTGAGGCAGGGTCACACTATGTAGCTCAGGCCGGCCTTGCGCTCTCATTGTAGCCCAAGCCAGCCCCAAACTCACAATGCTCCACCTACCTCAGCCTCCTGAGTGCTGGGATTAAAGGCGTGCACCACCATGCCTGGCTCTATTGGTTGATTTCTTGATAACAGCCATTCTTTCTAGGGTGAAATGGAATTTCAGCATTGTTTTAATTTGCTTCTCACAAATGACCAGTGATGTTGAACATTTTTTCATTTACTTATTTGACATTTCTACTTCTTCATCTGAGAAGCGTCTATTCATTTAAGATGCTCGTTTTGGGATTGGATGTTTAAATTTGGCAGGGGGAGTGTCTTTTTTTTTTTTTTTTTTTTTTTTTTTTTTTTTTTTTTTTTTTTTTTTTTTTTTTTTTTTTTTTTTTTTTTTTTTTTTTTTTTAGTTCTTTATACATCCTAGATAGTAGTCCTTTGTCTGAGGAACAGCTGGCAAACATTTTTTCCCACACTGAGAGTTGTCTCTTCACTCTGTTGGTAGTTTCTTGTGCTGTGCAAAGCTTTTTGATAAGATTAGATCCCACTTGTTGATTTTTTGTAGTATTTCCTGCGTGATTGGGGTTTTATTCACAAAATTTTCCCTTACACCTATTCTATTCTACCTGTTCTATCTTTGAGCAGATTTAGTGTTCCTGTTTTAATATTTAGATCTTTGATCCATTTCGATTTTAATTTAGTACTTGGTGAAAGCTATGGGTGTGTAGAAAGCCAGTTTTTTCAGCACCATTTATTAAAGATGCTCTCTTTCTTCCAGTGAAGGTGCTTGGCTCCTTTGTCAAAGCTAAGGTGTCTGAGTGTGTTTGGAGTTGTCTCTGCATCTTCTAATCTATTGGTCCTCAGGTCTGTTTTTTTTTGCCAGTACCATGCTGGGTGTTTTGTTTTATCTTACTTTGGTCTTTTTGAGACAGGGCCTTGCTATGCAGTTCAGGCTAGTTTGGAGCTCACTTTGTAGCCCAGGCTGGTCTTGAATTTGTGATAATCCTCCTGCCTCAGTCTCCCAAGTGCTGGGATTACAGGCATGCACCAGCAGGCCCAGCTGTTTTGTTTGTTTGTTTTGGGTTTTTTTTTTGGTACCAGGAATAGAACATAGGACCTTGCATTTGCCAGATGGGCATTTGTGCCACTGAGCTATATCTCCAGCCCCCCATGGTGGTTTTTTTGTTGTTGTTTTTTGGGTTTTTGCTGTTGTTTGGGTTTTGCTGTTGTTGTTGTTGTTGTTGTTGTTTTTTGTTTTTGTTTTTATTTTTGTTTTTTTGTTTTTATTGCACTGTTTTTATCACGGTAGCTTTGTAGTACAGTTTCAAGTCAGGGATTGTGATAACCTGTGCTTTATCTTTGTTGAAATTGGCTACTTTTTTATGTGCAGTAAAGCATACATAACAGTTTCCATTTTAACTATTTTTAAACATACAATTCAGTGGCATTTAAGTACATTCATTTTGTTATGCAACTATCACCACCACTCATCTCCATAACTTTTTCATGCTCCCAAATTTAAACTCTGCCCTTTGCCAACACTACCTTCTCAGTACTCCCTCCACCCAGTCCTTGGTAACCACCATTCCACTTTCTGTCTATGAATTTGACTTAGCAAGGATAAGGCAGGAAGATCACAAGTTCGGCCCTGTCTTAAAATAAAACTCTAGGGATATAGCTGAATGGTACAGTGCCCTGGGTTTGATCCTGAGAACTACAAATAAATAAATAAATAAATAAAATGTTAAAAAATAAAAAAAGTAGAATAAACTGGATTTGGGGACCATGCTACCTGGGAGGCAGGAGGATTCTAAGTTCGAGGCCAGCCTGGGCAACTTAGTGACACTCTGTCTTAAAATAAAAAGGTCTGGGGATGTAGCTCAGTGTTAGAGCATTTGCCCAACGTGCAAGATCCTGGGTTCAATCCTCAACATAAAAACATAAAAAATAAAATAGGGATGTAGTTACTTATACCTATAATCCCAGTATTTAGGAGGCTGAAGCAGAAGGATCTCAAATTAAGGTTACATAGTGAGACTGTCTCAAAAAAAAAAAAAAGAAAAGAAAAAACCTCAGAGCAATAATAATAACCGACTGTACCCAGGAATGGTGGCACATGTCTATATCCCAGCACTCTGGGGGCTGAGGCAGGGGTGTTGCAAGTTTGAGCCCAGCCTTGGCAATTCAGTGACTTAGGAAGACCCTATCTCAAAATTTTTGTGTTTTATTTGTTTGTTTCTTTTTGAGACAGTCTCACTATGTACTGCAGGCTGGCTTTGAACTTACTTATGTAGCCCAGACTGGCCGCAAACTCACTTCGATCCTCCTGCCTCAGAACTGCAAGTGTGTGCCACTAGGTCCGGCATTTGTCTCAAAATTTTATATATATATATATATATATATATATATATATATATATATATACATATTTTTTTTTAAGGGTTGGCGATACAGTGCAAAGGGCCCTGTTCAATTCTCAGTACCACAAAATCAGTCAATCAATAAATCCATAACTAATTGTCAGGTGCTGTGGCACTAAGAGAATCCAAGTCTCCATTGACAGCCAGGGGGCTCAGCTCGGAGTTCAGTAGCCAGGGCACCTACAGAGAGTGGGGTTTGTACACCTGTCCTTTCCCCCACTCTTCTACTGCAGGCTTTGTCGACTCCTGGGTCCTGACCTGGTACACTCTGGCCAGTTCTGCACTCTTGACAGTGTGTTCCTCTCTCGCTCCCTTGCAGGTCACTTCCTCCTGGGAGGCAGCTTGGCCAGGCACTGGCCACGGTATGCACACCCGCGACCCCAGCCACTTGGGCGGCTCGAACGGGATCACAAGTTCAAGACCAGCCTGGGCAATTTTAGTGAGACCTTGGCTCAGAATTAAAGATTAAACCAGACCTTCCGATAGATCCAGAATTAGCTATTTCTTCCAGGTCAAGTTACCACTTTCTCCCATCTTGATGGCAGCTGGAGCCTCCTACCATGCTTTCTGCTGTCTATTTTCCAAAGCTCATCCTTTCAAAGCACAAGTTACACTACCAGGTCCCCTCCTGAAACCTTCCAGCAGCTCTCACGTCAGAGGAGACACCACGCATCTCACCTGAGTATCTGGCCCTTCGTTTTCCTCAGTCTTCAAACCCTTTCATTCTCCCACTGGTTGGCTTCATCCTGGATTCCCTAGCCTCTCCCATGATCCTCCCACAGGCCAGGTGTCCCTGAACCCCAGGGCCTTTGCACACACTGCTGCCGCTGCCTAGAATATCTTTCCCTCAGGTGTTCACATGCCTCCACTTCACTGCATTCAGGTGTCTGACCTCATTTTTTATTTTCTATTTTTATTTTTTTTTTTAAGCAGTGGCAAAATTGACTTAAAGTAAAAGCGAGCTGGGCGTGGTGGTGCACATCTTTAATGCCAGCACTTGGGAGCCTGAGGTAGGAGGAACATTGTGAGTTTGAGGCCAGCTTGGACTACAACGTGAGCACAAGGCCAGCCTGAGCTACATAGTGCGACCCTACCTCAAAAAAACTAGGGCTGGGAGTTTGGCTCAGTGGCTTAAGTGCCTGTCTGGTAGGCATGAGGTTGTGAATTCAATCCTCGGTGCTGCAAAATAAATCAATCAATAAATAAATAAGTAAAAGTGAAGAATGAGGGAGAGACTGGCTCTGCAGAGCAAGTTTGGGCCAAGTAAAAGAGGAAAAAGCAACATAAAAGAACAACCTAAAGCCAGGTGTGGGGGCATATCCCAGCACTTGGGAGGCGGAGGCAGGAGGACCAAAGTGAGTTTGAGGGCATTCTGGGCTACATCAGCAAGTTCAAGGCCAGTCTGTACTACACAGTGAGACCCTGTCTTGAAAGAAAGAAAAAGGAAGGAAGGAAAGAAAGAAAGAAAAGGAAGGAAAAAAAAAGAAAGAGCCAGAACACCCTGGAGAAAGCAAGGTGGACTGTCATGAGGAAAATCACAATACCTTTGACCTAAGTTTGTTTTTGTTTTTGTTTTAGACAGGGTCTCCCTATGTAGTTCAGGCTGGCCTGGACTCACTGTGTAGCCCAGGCTGGCCTTGAACTTGTGATCCTCTTTTCTCAGCTTCCCAAGTGCTGGGATTACAGGTGTGTACCACCATGCCTGACTCGTGTGTGTGTGTGTGTGTGTGTGTGTGTGTGCACGCGCGCGCATGCTGGGAATTGAACCCAGGGCCTTGCACACACTCTACAACTGACTCATCCCCAACTGCATTTTTCTTTTTTCTTTTTTTTTTGGTACCAGGAATTGAACTCACAACCTCACACTTACCAGGCAAGTGCTTGAGCCACTGAGCTAAATCCCCAGCCCTGCATTTTTCTCCTTGATTCTACTTATGACTAGATATATATTTGATGGGGTTTTTGTTTCTTGTTTGTAAGCCCCACAAGGGCAGGAATCTTACTGTTTGCAGTTTTAAAGCCTAGAACAGTGTCTGACACTTAGTAGATACTCAATAAATGTTTTAAATTAATAAATATTTAGGCTTGGGATGGTGGTGCATTGCTGTAATCCCAGCACTCAGGGCTGCAAATTGAGTTCAAGGCCAGCCTAAACAGTACAGTGAAACCCTGTCTCAAAAAGATAAAAAAGTTAATAAATATTTAAAGTAGCACATTTTAAATGATATGTATGTGAGGTGTGTGTTGTGTCTCATGCCTTTAAAATGCACTGCTGAAGGACAGGAATTTTATTTTGAAACAGTCTTGCTAAATTGCACAGGCTGGAACTTGCAGTCCTCAAGCTTCAGCCTCCCAGAGTATCTATTCCTGTCTTCATTAGAAACAGGCAAAGAAATACAAATACAGCTATCTGGGTACACTGCCGCTGAGCACCTCTGATCATGTCCAAGTTAATACAATATGTATAGTCATCTGGATTCTGGCTGGGTTTTTTTTTTTTTTTCCTGTTTTGTTGGGTTGAAACAAGGAAATCACAATTCTTTTTACCCTCTGATAGTTATTTAGGAGCCTGCCTCAACTTTGTTAGTATGGATTTTCATGGTCCTTTTGTCAATTTTTTTTTAAAGGAGTTTAGTGAGTTTAACTTACTAAGGGATGTGAAGGTATTGTCAAACCTGAGTTTGGTCAAAAAACAAGCCTTGCTGGAACAGATGAAGTATAGAAATTCCCCCCACCCCGTACTTCTCTTTGTTGTCCTTTAAGATAGAATCTTGCTCAAATTGTCCTCAAACTTGTGACCCTCCTGCCTCAACCTCCCAATTGCTAGGATTACAGATATTCACCACCATACTTGGCATCCTGCTGCATTAAAAAAAATCAGATAAACTGGAATAATGGCGCACACTTGTAATCCCAGCACTCAGGAGGCTGAGACAGGAGGATCACTGTAGGTTCCAGGCCACCCTGAACTACATAGTGAGAACCTGTCTCAAAAAAAAAAAAAAAAAAAAAGGAAATACCAAGTATGATAGGCAGTACCTGTAATCCCAGCACTTGGGAGACTGAGGCACTAAGACTGCCATGAGTTCAAGGCCCACGCGAACTACGTACTGAGACCCTATCTCAAAAAAAATTTTTTTTGGATTGGGACTCCTCTGATGGGTTTAGGAGAGACACAGCCATTTAACACAGCATAGGCAGCTGTAGGCAGCGTGCTGCAGCACTGCTATTTCCCTGCCAATCTTTGGGTCTAGATACATCAGTGAAAGCCATCTTCCACAGCTAGTGTTAGAATATTTGCCCTAGGCCAGGGATCTAGCTCAGTGATGTACGCCCCATCTGGCAAGTGCGAGATCGTGAGTTCGATCCCTGGTACCAAAAAAAAAAATTTTTTTTTGCCCTATTGGTTTGGACGCCCATAGAACATATATGAAGACAATTTCTGTAATGCTTTTAAGAAATTAAGAAAGAAATATACTAGTTCTTTAAAAATGGAATTTATCATTAATTTACTACATAAAGCGCATAGTAGGGAGTGAAAAATTTCCAGTAAGGGCTTTTACTTTGCATTGATAAGTACCAATGATATACATAGTCCGTGTACTCACAGGGAGATGTACTGTATTATAGAAAATATAGGTCCAGGGATATAGCTCAGCAGCATAAGTGGCTGCCTGGCAAGCGCAAGATCCTGAGTTCAATTTCCGGTACAAAAAAAAAAAAAAGAAAAAGAAAATGTAAAGTTGCTTTGTTTGTGACATAAGGACTTTTTTTTTAAGCAAAAATACATGGCATTATTTTAATTTAATTATGGTGAGTTGAATTTCAGAAATGACCATGAAAGCTGCTTTTAGAATCTAGTGTATTTTATTAAGGTATTTTTAAAAATATCAAACATCTGATCATGTAAATGGACTTGTAAGAACAAAGAATTATTTACTTTGGTTTTCTAGAAAGTCACTATATGCCTGGTTATTCTTTTCTTCTTCTTCTTCTTCTTCTTTTTTTTTTTTTTTTTTTTTTTTTTTTTTTTTTTTTTTTTTTTTTTTTTTTTTTTTTTTTTTTTTTTTGGTATTGGGAATCAAACTTAGGACCTCACCCTTGCCAGGCAAGTGCTCAGTTTTTCTTTCCATGAAAAATTTTCCTTGGCTAGTACTTGTATTATTGTGCCATTTGGTACATTTTTCTACTCCAAATGTACCAAAGACCCTGGACAGAGTCAATGTTCACAGCCAGATGGAACTGTGCTTTCCTATGGGAATACTGTGTCCAGACGGGACAGGTCTTTGACAGGTTCACCTTTCCAGAGAGTGCTGTCATGTGGCTGCATCACTGTGGTTGGTACCATTGCAATTAAGGAAGTCCGTGCAGGTCCGGGAGTGTGATTGGGACATGGGATGATTTCAGCATCAAAGTCTTTGGATATTTCCCCAAGAAGTAATCTTTTCTTGCTCAATATTTTAATTCTAAAACAATGGGTAAAATTATTTTAAAAATTAAAAAAAAATGGCTATTATTCAGGACTTTAAAATACTGGCACAGTTACAGGGAGAAAGAAACCCTTCTACATTATTGGTAGGAATGTAAACTAGTAAGACTATGGAAATCAGTATGGAGATTCCTCAAAAGACTAAAAATAGAAATTCCATTAGACCAGCTATATCTCTTTTGGATATCTTCCCATCTTATTACAGTGATACACAGATACCCATGTCCCACAGTAACTAATGAATGAATAAAACAAATGTGGCGTATAGGTATAATACAGTACTACTCTGCCATGAAAAAAAGATAAATTTGAGTCATTCAGCCGGGCGTGGTGGCGCACGCCTTTAATCCCAGCACTCGGGAGGCTGAGGTAGGAGGAGCGTTGTGAGTTCAAGGCCGGCTTGGGCTACAATGAGAGCACAAGGCCAGCCTGAGCTACATAGTGCGACCCTGCCTCAAAAAGAGTGGCCTGAGCTACATAATGCGACCCTGCCTCAAAAAACTAGGGCCAGGAGGTTGGCTCAGTGGCTTAAGCGCCTGCCCTGGCAGGTGCAAGGTTGTGAGTTCGATTCCTGGTGCCACAAAAAAAAAAAAAAAATTGAGTCATTCATAGGAAAATGGATGAATCTTGAAACCACATAGTTAAGTAAAATAAATCATAGAGTGTTAAATATCATATGGTTTCTCTAATGAGAAAACCAAGGTATAAATGAAGAACAGAATAAAAAGAGATGGTAGGAAAAAGGAAGGTAGACTCTGTGGCCAGGGAAAGGGGATGTATGTGGGGAAGGAGGGAGAGAGGAGAATGCGAGGGGGTGAAGGGGAATAAAGATGATCAAGATGTGATATGTATATGGATCACTTCCCCAATATCAATATATTTATTATGTGTCCCAAACATATACTATAAAGAAGGAAGAAAGAAAGTTAGTTTCCACTTATAATCGCTACACTGTGGGAACTGAGGCAAGAGCACTGAAGTTCAGCGCAGCCTGGGCAACCAGCAAGACCCTGTCTCAAAATTAAAAGATTAAAAAAGGAGCTAGGGATGCAGCTCATTGTGAAAGCCCTGGGTCCAATCTCCAGTACCAAAAGGAAAGAAAAGGAAATGGAGTCTCAGGCAGGGTTATAACTCAGTGATAGAGCACTTGTCTAGCAGGCACAAGCCCTGAGTTGAATTCAATCCCAATGTTGGCCTAATTTAAGTGCTCCTTGTGTGATAGCAAAGATGGTCTACAGGCTTCCTTTTCTACCAGGTTTACCCCAAGAGCAAAAGTTATTGAGCAAAAATTCCAGGACTAATGCTGATTGGACACAATGATGTCACATAGTCTTTCATAAACCTATCACTGTTCCCTGAAGTAGAACATGCTGATTGCCCAGTCCTGAGTCACATGACTACTTCCAGATCGGGAGCTGGCTATGAGCTAAGAAAGAGGGGTAAGGTGGTTCCCCAAAGGAAAGTCACTCTTGGAGAAAGTAACAGAACCCTACTGAACAAGTTCAGTGTGTTCTTTATTGCTTCCTGTGAACATGTCTGGGAGTCCCCCAATCAATTAACAAATCCAAACATTCTGTGACTCTCTTGAACATCTACAGATCACTCTTTTGCTGGTAAAATTCTGGTCTACAATGGCTGCCCATCTTTCTGACTTTGTGCCCTCTTCAGTCCTGAGTAACCAGCCCTGCCCCTGCATTCATAGTGCTGTAGCAAGGGTCACCAGTGACCCAAAAATTACCCAACACAGTGGCTTTTTTTCTACCTCTGTTACATTTGACCTTTACTCCACACTAAACCATTGGGATTGCTGGTCTGTGGACCTACTGGCCATCTCTTGGTGGCTCTTCTGTCCCTTCCTGCCCCAACTCCCATTTTTCTCTAGGCTTCTGTTTGTTTATTTGTTTGAGACAGAATCTCTCTTACATAATTCAGGCTGGCCTTGAACTCATTATGTAGCCCAGGCTGGCCTTGTACTTGTAATGATCCTCCGGCCTCAGCTTCCTGAGTGCTGGTTTTATAGACAGGCATGTTAGGTTAGAGATAGCAGGCAGATAGAGAGGCCCAAGGCATCTCCCTTAGTCAGGATGACCAAGCCTGAAGTCGAGTTAATAAGAACCAGATGGACAGTTAGGTCCAGGGATATAACAAGCAAGGTAAAAGCATGGGGCTAGATAACCACTATGGCAACTTGTGCTTCTTTCTATCCGGAAAACATTTTTTCTATCTAGAAAACATTTTTTCCTTGTCACTTTTTTCTTTTAGTGTATGTGCTGCTGAAGTGAGCACTCACTTTGTTTTTCTAACAAACCGCTTGGATAGGCCACAGGCCAAGTGGAACCTGCAGACATATACTTGCTTTGTACCTCAGCTCTTCACAGGCCCATTTCAGTTTTTCCCCCATTTCTATTGAAAGTAAACTTGTTTCAGTCTTACAGTTTGACCAGTTTGACTCAGAATTTTTTATAGCAGTCAATTTTTGGTATAAAACCTCTTGTCTTAGTTACTTTTTTCTCATTGCTGAGACAAAGTACCTGACACCCAAAGTTAAAGGAGGAAAGGTTTATTTAGCTCATACTTTGTAGAGGTTTCAATCCATAATCAGCTGGCTCCAAGGCAGGGCAGTATGGCAGAGGGGCAGCTGTTCATGACAGAAGATACAAAAGCAATGGAGCAAAAGGGAGGAGCAACACTCTTTTTCTCCCTTATACTGTATGCAGGCTACCCGCCCTAGGGCAGGTGTAGCATTCACATCCCCAGTCCCAGTACTAGACAATGAACCGATCGCAATTTCTAGCCCTCCTCCCACATGACCACATGAGGCTTGGGGGGACATCCAGACACAAGCTGTAACACCTCCTACATAAAGAGTCCCCATGGTAACCTACTTTGTAATAGTCCCCTCCTTACTACTGGGAGGTATTTCTCTATTCTTAATAAACATTCCTCCTGTCGGGAGGCTGAGGTAGGAGAAGCATCGTGAGTTCGAGGCCGGCTTGGGCTATAACGCGAGTGCAAGGCCAGCCTGAGCTACATAGTGCGACCCTGCCTCAAAAAACTAGGGCCAGGAGTTTGGCTCAGTGGCTTAAGCGCCTGTCTGGCAGGCGCGAGGTTGTGAGTTCAATCCCTGGTGCCGCAAATAAATAAATAAATAAATAAATAAATAAATAAACATTCCTCCTGTCTACCCACTTTGTCCTCAACCTCATTACTTCATTCCCTGATTTCATGAGACATGGAGCCAGATTGTACCATTACACTGGGATTACAGGTGGGCATCACTATGCCTAGCTCTAGGCTTCTGTCCCAAGCCTTCATGTTGTCCTACGTCTCTTCGTGAACAGTCTTTTACATTCATTCCTTTTTTTTTTTTTTTTTTTGGTACCAGGAATCAAACTCACAACCTTACTCTTGCTAGGTAGGTGCTGTGTCACTGAGCTGTCTCCCCAGCCCCCTACCCCACTCTCTGTTGCAGCCATGACCTCAGCCACACTTCTAAAGTGAGGAGTTCCCAGATCTTTCCGTTCTGAGTTCTGAGCCCCTCCTGCTGCCTGCTATTCACTTACACCTGGACCTCCTGCAGAACCTGCAGACCAACGCTTCATCCTCCCCTTCCTTCTCCTGCCAGGACAGCATCCCAAGGTGAGACTGCCCAGGGCTGGATGCCAAGTTACTCTACTTTTCTGTGCCTCAGCTTCCTTATCTACAAAATGGAGATGATAGTAGCACCTGCATATAGGGTAAATGAAGTTGCTGCTTCGCTAGGCACCAGGCTAGTGCAGTTAGTGGTTCTGCATCAGGCAGAGGTAAAGAAGGGTGATGGAGAAGCTGTGTACTGGACACCGGGGAATGGATCCTGGCACAACATATATGTATATATTTTTTAGTACTAGGGGTTGAGTTCAGGTCCTTGCACATGCTAGGCAAACATTCTACCACTGTGTTACATCTCCAGCCCTTTCTTACTTTGAGATAGGGTCTTACTAAGTTGCACAGGCTGGGCTCAACCTTGAGATCCTCCTGTTTCAGCTCCCAAGTAGCTGAGATTATATGTATTCACCACCAAGTCTGATGGGCATAATGTTTTATTAAAGTTAAAGAGACCAGACATAAGCCCAGCATGGTGGCACATGCCTGTAATCCCAGCACTTGGGAGGCTGAGGCAGGAGGGTCACCATGAGTTCAAAGTCGTCCTGAACTGCATAGCGAGATCCTGTTTCAAAAAGCAAACAACCAACCAAACAACCAAAAGAAAGAAAGAAAGAAAAAGAGTAAGTTAAAAAGAACTGTAGGAATTCAAAAACTTCCATTCCAAAGAAATGATAAATGTGGTCAGGCATGGTGGCACATACCTATAATCCCAGCACTCAGCTGGAGGAGGATTCCTGCAAGTTTGAGACCAGCCTTGGCTATAAAGCAAGTTCAAGGCCAGCCTGAACTGTTCAGCAAAACCCTGTCTCAAAAAGAAAAAAAAGAAAAAGAATGAAATGATAAATGTTCTTTGCCAGCTACTGTTCCAACAGAGAATATCTAGACTATCTAGAGAGCTCAGAAAAATCAAATAGCCCAATCAATAAATGGGCAAAAGAACTAAACAGACACTTCTCAAAGTACGTACAAATGGTCATGTGAAAAACTGTACAATGTCTTTAGCCATTAGGTCACAGTCTTTTTTTTTTTTTTTTTTTTTTTTTAATGGCCATCATCGAGAAGACAAAAAATAAGTTCTGGTGAGAATGTGGGAAAAAGGAACCCGTCTACACTGCTGGTGGGAATGTAAATTAGCACAGCCCTGATGGAAATCAGTATGGTGTTTCCTCAGAAAAACTACAAATAGAGCTACCATTTGATCCAGCTACACCACTCCTTGGTATAAACCTAAAGGAATTAAAGTCCGCATACTACAGGACTACCAGCACACTCATATATATTGTGTCACAATTCACAATAGCCGAGATATGGAGCAGCCTGGGTGCCCATCAACAGATGAATGGACTTTTAAAAAGTCATACATATTTTATTAGTGTATTCTTCAACCATTAAAAAAAAGAGTGAAATTTTGTTCTTTGCATAGAAATGGATAACTCTGAGTGAAATAAACCAGACTCTGAAAGACAGGATCACATACTCTCCCTAATATGTGGAATCTAAAATGAGTGACATAATCCCAGCACTCGGGAAGCTGAGGTAGGCGGAGCGTTGTGAGTTCGAGGCCGGCATGGGCTACAGCGCGAGCGCAAGGCCTGCCTGAGCTACATAGTGCGACCCTGCCTCAAAAATACCAGGGCCGGGAGTTTGGCTCAGCAGCTTAAGCGCCTGTCTGGCAGGTGTGAGCCTGTGAGTTCGATCCTCGGTGCTACAAAAAATAAATAAATAAATAAAATAAAATAAAATGAGTGACAGGAAAGTAGAAGGGAGACTATTATTAGACAAGAGGAAGGAAATAAGACAGAGAAGAATATAAAAGCGAGTGATGGGGGAATGGATAGGGTCAAAATGCTTTATTTATTTATTTATTTATTTATTTTTTTGATACAGGATCTCACTATGCAGTTCAGGCTGGCCTTGAACTCACAAAGTAGCCCAGGTTGGCCTTGAAATGATGGCAATCCTCCTCCCTCAGCCTCTGGAGTGCTGGGATTATAGGCATGCATTACCATGCCTGGCTCAAAATGCATTGTATGTATCAAACTCCCCTCAAAAATGTGGAACCAGGGAGGAAGGTGGGACAAGGGAGGTGATGGGGTAAAAGGTTGAAGTATAACATGTGCATGTTCAGATCTGCCCCCAAAGTTATAAAAAATTAATAAATAAGTGAGGTTTAAGGAGATGGAAATGCTAATTGCCCTAACTTAATCATTACACATTGTATACATGTATCAAATCGTCACGATTCCCCATAAGCATGTACAATGATCATGTATCAATTAAAAATTATTCAAATCTTGGGACGTTGGTCCACACCTGTTATCCCAGTACTTAGGAGGTTGAGGCAAGAGGATCACTGCAAGTTCAAGGTCAGCCTGAACTATATAGCTAGACTCTGTGTCAAAAAAATAATAGTAAATAAATAAAAAGAACGTTTTTTTGGGGGGCTCAGCATTCACTTCCCCAGCTCCCAGGACATTTGAGGGGCTCTGCATAGTGACCTTGAGGATGCTTGGAGATCCTCCTTCCTCCTCCCTCACAGCCTGCCACCCCTACCCATGCTATGCAGTGCTCACTCATCTCGGCCTTGGGAGCTGGGATACTATGTCCCTGCGTCCCTCCATCCCACTGGCCCAACACCAGGCCACATCTTCCCCCGAGTCAGGTTCTGGTCCCCATTCACCTCGACCCCCTATCCTTCCCATCACCATACCAGAAGTGTCTCTCCAAGCCCCCATCTCCTCCTGCTGCCTGGGCAGGTGTCCCTTTCCCTGTCCCTTTCAGGATGAAATGCAGATTTGTCGATGAGACACTGTCTTCATACCCTAACCAGGTTTTCTTTCTAACCCCACCCAGCCTGGATGAGCTTCCTGTGACTGTTGTAACAAACCGTGATGAATTCTGTGGATTAAAACCATATAACCGCACTATCTCCTCCCATAAGGGGTCAGAAGTCCACAAGGAGTTTTATGGGCCTAAATTCAAGGTGTGGGCTGGCAGGTTCCTACTGCAGGGTCTAGGGAGACTGCTGCTGTCCTTTTCCAGGTGTAGAGGCCGCCGTGTTCTGGGCTCATGGCTTTCCTTAGCTCACCTTTCCCTCTGCGTCCACCATTGTAGCACCTCCTACTGACTTGCACTCCTTTGCAAATCAGGGGTAAGAAGAACACCTGTGATCACATTTAGGCCTGGATAATCCAGGATAACCCATTTTAAGACCGTTAATACAGCTGGAATCCCAGCACTCAGGAGGCCGAAGCGGGAGGATCATAAGTATAAGGGCAATCTGTGCTTCATAGGGAATTTGAGGCCAGCCTGGGCTGTCTAATGAAATCTTGTCTCAAAAGAAAAAAAAAAAATGGCCCATCAGAGCAATCCCTTCCTCAGAGTACCTTTTGGCTATCAGGTAATAGTCACAGATCCCAGGGTTGGGAAATAGATGCTCTGGAGGGGTAATACTTTACCTGAACACGTGATGTGGAACAATCCCTGGACACCCCTAGGGTTGCTTTTGCTCTTTTCTCTACAGAATGCCCCTTTGACCTGCCAGTCACTCTAACTCCCAGGCATAGTGCAAATAGTCCTTCATTGTTTAGCTTTCCTAACCCCACAATTAGTAGAATTCAGAGCACCCTTTCTGTGTTCCCAGAGAAGAGCGTTTTATGATATTGAATTATAGTAGCTGATTTGCATATCTTATCACTTGTTTGATTGTGAAATCTTTTGGAGCAGGGACTCTTGCTTGACTGTCTTTATTCCACCATCTCCTAATACGTAGCTCACATATTTTTACTTTATAGGGTGCGAAAATATGTACTGAATCCAATAGCAGTTAGTGAAATCTACTAAGATACCTTTTGAGGCTGGGAAATGAACCCAGGACCTCACCCGGGTTAGGCAAACGCTGCACCGCTGAGCTACCTCCACCCTGGGATGAAGACCCACTTTGTAGTGGGATGGTTTTCTGGTGGATGCTGGTTGTTCGTCTGCTGGACCCAGCATTCTTACCCGCAATTCGCGCAGCAACTACCTTCCTTCTGCTGGGGAACTCCCCCTGTCCATCACAGTGCCCTGGTCACAGTCGCTCTAAAGGCCACAGCATTGACCCAGTCTACTGGCACAGAAACCTGGTGGTACACATGGCCAATCAGAACCATAGTGACTGTCCCAGATGGGGATGTGAGACATCAGTGGGGTTGTCCCTGGAGGCCAGAAGAGAAGGTACTGTGAACTTTGGCAAGAGCAGAGCCTGGAGCTGTGTGGGCTCAACCGCTCCCCATCCCCTTACACCTGGAAAAAGCAAACTGGCCTGCAGAGGGACAGTGAGGCCAGCCCAGAGAAAAACTGTGCTCGAGTGGCCAGTGAGGCTGGGAGATGCGGGACAAGAGTCTCCAAGCTCTGCTCCACCTGGCGTCCCTTTTATCGGAACCAAGTGACTCCTTTTTTCACGGAGTGA
This sequence comes from Dasyprocta punctata, assembly GCA_004363535.1. Taxonomy (NCBI): domain Eukaryota; kingdom Metazoa; phylum Chordata; class Mammalia; order Rodentia; family Dasyproctidae; genus Dasyprocta; species Dasyprocta punctata. The sequence continues at coordinate 25,165 of RJWM01018157.1, read as the reverse complement.
GTCCTTTTTTCAGCTGAGGTTGAATTTGTTTTTCCTTTCTTTCTTTTTTCTCTTTCTTGTCTTTTTTCTTTTTTTTGGAGAGGGAGAGATAGAGTCTTGCTATACAGTTCAGACTGGCCTTGAATTCACTGTGGAGCCCAGGTTGGCCTCCAACTCAGTGATTCTTCCACTTTAGCCTCCCAGATTCTGGAATTACGGGTACAGGGCACCATGCATGCTAAGGCTGGATTTGTAACACTCATACTAGAATGAATCTTGACTAATACAGGGTATTGACTAACCAGGGGCGGGGGATATAGCTCAGCGGGCACAGCGCCTGCCTGGCAGGCACAAGGTCCCAAGTTTGATTCCTGGTACCAAAAAAACCCCAAAAAAGCAAAAAAAAAAAAAAGACTAACCAGCCATGGGGTACTTGTAAAATTTCCATGTTAAAATTTAGAGAATTAATTACTAATAAACATATAAATTTTTTATTTTAATGAAATACATTTTGTTGATTTTTGTAATAATTTTTAATTAGTATGAATAGTATTAATATGTACATTTGGGTATTAGTTATTTACATTCAAGCAATCAACTAGATTTGGTCCATTTATAGACTTTTTATTAATTTTATTAGTAAAAAGACCAATAAGTGCCGGGCGTGGTGGCGCACGCCTTTAATCCCAGCACTCGGGAGGCTGAGGTAGGTGGAGCATTGTGAGTTCGAGGCCGGCTTGGGCTACAATATGAGCGCAAGGCTGGCCTGAGCTACACACACAATGCGACCCTGCCTCAAAAAACCAGGGCTGGGAGTTTGGCTCAGCAGCTTAAGCGCCTGTCTGGCAGGCGTGGGGTTGTGAGTTCAATCCCCAGTGCCGCAAAAAAAAAAAAAAAAAAAAAGACCAATAAGTCCAGGAATATAGCTCAGTGGCACAGTGCCTGCCTGGCAAGCATGAGGTCATGAGTTTGATTCCTGGTACACCCCCGCAAAAGACCAATAAAAGTGATTAGATCCTTTTTTACCAACAGTGGTACAAGCTGCCTGATGGGATTGTTTTTCGTGTACCCAGTGGTTCAAGCCATCCAGAAAGTCTTAGTGGGGACTGAATTTTACAGTACAGGATGTTGACAATGTGCTGGAGGTAGGTGGTGGGGATGACTGCACAACAATGGAAATATACAAAATGAAATGGATTTATGTACTTCAAAATGGTAAATTTTATATAATGAATGTTATAGCATAATAAAAAAATAGAAAACACACAGATAATCATGCTAGATTTTCATCACTATGATAAAATACTGGAGATAAACTACTTAAAAGGAGGAAAGGTTTATTTTGTCTCACAGTTTCACAGGATTTAGTCCATGGTCAGCTGGCTTCACTGTTGTGGCAAAATATCATGGTGGAAAGGTGTGATAGAACAAAGCAACTCACTTCTTGGCAGCCAGGAAGGAGGGAGGAGAGAGTCAAAGACAGACAGGTAGAAAGGAAGGATCTGGGGGCAAGATATAGTCTCAAGGTCAGACCCCAATCACCTATTCTCTCCAGCTAGGCCCCCCACCTAAATTTCTGTTACCTCCCAATAATGCCATCAAAACATGACTCCATCAGTGACTTAATCTACAGACTAAATTAGAGCCTTTGTGATCCAGTCATCCACCTAGTGTCCATCAGCATGTAACCAAGCCCTGAATACATGGCCTTTGATGGAACTTCAGATCCAAACCATAACAATAATTCATTCATCAAGATATAAACAAAATGAATCAAATGAGAAACCTAGTTGTTTTTACCAACCCTGAACTGAGATATAATGACTTTTACCCAAACCTACTCAACCCTCTGCTTTGAAAGTCTTATCTTAAACCAAACTTCCAATTCACAAGAAATTCTGACTTTTAGCAAAGCAACCATCAAACACACTGAGACACACACACATACACACACAAAGTAAAAGTTTGCCAACCCCTGCTTCAAAACACTAAATAAATTCTCCCTATGGAGAAGGCTTTATGCAACCAATTGAAGGATGCTTACAAGTAATTTTAAGGTACTGTGGATTCAACCCGGGGCCTTTGCACTAAGCTACATCCCCTTATTATTTTTTATTTTGAGACAGGCCTTCACTAAGTTGCTAAATTGTTCAACCTGGGCTACACTTTTGATCCTCCTGCCTCAGCCTCCCAAATTGCTGGGATTACAGGTATGTGTCACCACCCCCAGCTACAAGTAATTTTTTTTTTTTTTTTTTTTTGTGGCACTGGGGATCAAACTCACAACCTCACACCTGCCAGGCAGGAATTTAAACCACTGAGCCAAACTCCTGGCCCTGGTTTTTTGAGGCAGGGTTGCACTGTGTGACTCAGGCCAGCCTTGCACTCACATTGTACCTCAAGCCAGTCTCGAACCCACAACACTCCTCCTACCTCAGCCTCCCAAGTGCTGGGATTAAAGACGTGCGCCACCACACCCGGCTCTGCTACAAGTAATTTCTAATGCCATGGGAAAACTGTGACATAATGCAAAGTGAAAAAATCAGTAGGTAATATGATCTATGATTCAGGAGGCTTGTCAAAGATTAAGGCATTGACAGATTCAGTATCCAGGTGGTGATCACATAATTCTATTCTATTTTCTTTTTTTGTTGTGTGATGCTGGAGATTAAACCCGAACTCAGAGCCTGGGACGTGCTAGGTAAGTGTTCTAAAACCAGGTCAGACTCCCATCCCCTGTATTCAAACTCCAATTCCCTTATATTTCCTTATATATTAGCAAAACTCATCAAACTGGGCTGGACATGGTGACATATACCGGTAATCCCAGCTATTTTGGAGGCTGAGGCAGGAGGTTCACAAATTCAAGTCTACCCTGGACAATTTTTTTTAAGAGTAGGAAAACTTTATTGAGAGAGATAGTTCCTGAGAGACAGAAAGGGACCCAAAAGTAGGTTGCCAATCAGCCCACTTCTCGAAGTTTTGTAGACCCAAATCACAAGGTGGATACAATATGGGTCAAAACTATGATCAAGCAGTAAGATTACAAGTATAGCCACTCAGGTAATACTGATCCAATGGTGCAGCAGGTCACCTTGAAAATTTACGTGGAAAGAACAAAAACTTTTTTTTTTTTTTTGATACTGAGGTTCAAACTCATGACCTTGCACTTGCCAGGCAGGCACTTGTGCCACTGAGCTAAACCCCTGGCCCTACAAAAACCTTTCTTTAGGAAGGGATAGACCAAGGGATGGTCCTGGTCACCTACTGTGGTGGTGACTGATGTTTATTTAGACTTTATTGGACCAGAAGATGCCAATTATCTTATCCTCTGGAGCGGCATGTAGACCTGTTCATTCCATCTTTATCTTGAGGCCTAGTGTCTTATTTGCTTTTCTCTCATTGCTGAGACAAAGTACCTGACACCCAAAATTAAGGAAGTAAAGGTTTATTTAGCCCACAGTTTGTGGAGGTTTCAGCTGGCTCCATGGCAGGGTGGCATGGCATAGGGGCAACAGTTCAAGGCAGCGGAAGACAGCAAAAGCAGCAAGAGCAGAAGGCTACCACCCCCTCAGGTCACAGCATCTCCCTGCCCTCCTCTTACACAGGATGAGGATATTTACAAATTGAGGATCCTGGCCCCCTGCTGAATTACTTAGTTAAACTTCTAAACTCCTCAGGTTGACACTGTATCAACCATTACACCTGACCTTCAACAGATGCACCTCCAGTCACAGTTGTAATGCTTTATGTTCTACACTGACTCCCTTGAGGGCCTGGCTCTGTCTGCCTGTATTTCTAGATAACTCAGCTGTCTATAATATTTCCCCCTCTGAAGAGGTACCCCTAACTGCCATGGGGCAAGGGCAATGACTGTTCTGGCTACAGGGAGTCATAGTTGTGATCAGCAATCAGTGATGCTGTCCAGAGGGTCTATCTAAGCCCTCTAGTAGATGCCAGATGTTCTAAACTTGGATAAGCATATAGCTTTAAGTTTCAGGAGACATGGCCGGGCGTGGTGGCGCACGCCTTTAATCCCAGCACTCGGGAGGCTGAGGTAGGCGGAGCGTTGTGAGTTCGAGGCCGGCTTGGGCTACAGCGCGAGCGCAAGGCCAGTCTGAGCTACATAGTGCGACCCTGCCTCAAAATACTAGGGCTGGGAGTTTGGCTCAGCGGCTTAAGCGCCTGCCCTGGCAGGTGTGAGGTTGTGAGTTCGATCCCCGGTGCCGCAAAAAAAAAAAAAAAAAAAAAAGTTTCAGGAGACAAGGCCAAAGAAACAGTTAAGCATGCGTGGGCCAAATAATAAGATCAACAAGACTATTATGAATGCAACCAACAAATGTTTCCACCAGGAAGAACCAGTAATAGCCTCCCACAAAGAGGGTAAGGAGAAAGTCCAGGGAATTTGAGAATCTGACATGGCATTAACCTGCCTAATACCTTAAACAGCCATTAGCAGAAGAATCAGCTCTAAGGCACATGGGCCATCGCTCTGCTGCAGTGTCTACTTCATGACTCAGATACCCTCCAGGCTGTTGAGCAGGTCGCTGATCCTGCGTAAGCTCTCCCAAAGCCATGCCCTGCCATTCATAACAGTGTCCTGTCAGTAGGCTCAGCTGGGGCACTTAGAAGTGCTTATTTAAGGTTCTGGAGTGCCGTTTGGGAATCAGGTTCCCAGGTAAAATATGGGTATCTGCCTCTTGGGCTTCCTTTATCAGCTGATAGAGGGGTCATGTGATCTCACCGTATGCTGCCATTCAAAGGTGACAAAAGCCTTTGATTTCTAGGAATTCCCTTAGCTGTTTTAGGGTCTTGGACTGCAGGAAGGAAAGTATTGGTTTAGTTTTCTCTTCCCCCAGGCTTTGGGTTCCCTTAGATATGATAAGGGCTAAGTATTTTACCACAAGGCTGCAGAGATGTGCCTTACACCTAGAGACCTTATAACCTCTGTCTGCTAGAAAATTCAACAGAGCACAGGTGCCTTGGCTAGAGAGCTCTTCTGAGAGGGCACACAACAGCATATCATCTACATACTGCAGGACTGTGACTTGGGAAAATTCATAACATGCCAAGCTGTGGGAAAGCACTTGTCCAGAAAGATGAGGACTGTCTCTGAACCCTTGAGGAAGCACAGTCCATGTCAGTTGAGAGGCCTTGCTCAAAGGCAAAAAGAAACTGGGCAACTGTATGTAAAAGAATATAAAAAAAAGCATTTCAAAAAATCTAACACTGAAAACCAACCAGCATCTTCTGGGATCACCCTAGACAATTTATGGAGGCACTACCTCAGAATAAAATAAAAAGAAATGGTGTTATAACTCAGAGGTAGAGGACTTCTGATTTGTTTGTTGTTGTTGTTGTTGCTATTGTTTGAGACACAATCTCATTATGTAGTTCAGGCTGGCCTTGAATAGACATGCAGCCCAGACTGGCCTAAACTCATGGCAGTCCTCCTGCCTCAGTCTCCCAAGAGCTGGAATTATAGGTGTGCACCATCAAACCCAGCAAGAGGCCCTCTGCTTTCAATCCCCAATGTGGCAAGGCAAAAGAAAACAAAAAACTCATCAAACTGAACAGTTAAGATCTGAATCCTATTGTATGGTAATTATATCTCAAAAGTAAAAACATACAAACTAAATTTTTGTGCTATTTTCTTCCAACATTTAGAATATATCATTATAAATAGGATACATGGAAATAGGAAATGAGTTACAGAACATAAAAACATATTAAATATGTCACAAATTTGACTTGTTTACTACAATAAGAACAAATTCTTGCAACACATGTGCATGTAGACACACAGAGCACTGACTTATACCTTCCAGGTTAACACTGCTTTCTAATATTCTCCAGTAGCTTTGAGGCATTGATGCTCCAGGTTTTGACTCTTCCCTATTTGAAACTGCAAATGAAGCAAACGCCTCAAAGTCTAGTTTCCAGCCAGGCTGTTTATACCCTTTTCATGGGGTTCTGGGGCAGGAAGAGTATCTCCAGTCCCAAAGAGAGAACTCCACAGAGTCTGGATAGCAACTTTTCCAGCTGAGGAAGCACCTCGGCTGCCGTGATGAGGGTCTGTGTAAAGGAACTGAATTCAGCTAAAATGGTTGCTGTGCCCTGGACACCACACCTCCTAGTGGAAGGGGCCAGGGCAGCCATGGAAATGGTGTGACCTCCCAAAGCTGGCCAATGGGGACTATGGGGAAAACCTTGTGTATTGGGGACCCAGGGAAGGACCCTGATTGTCTGTGTTAAAGGTATGGTGAGAAAATAAAAAGCAGACACAAGTTTAGTAACACATGAGTGACTGGGAAGTCAGTATCTCCAGATGGGTCCTCTCTTGACACGCCAAAACAGCCCCTGTTTATTGGGTGGGTACAGTGATAGGCAGGACTATTGAAAGATTTCAATTTGGTGGACGATTTAGAGGTTTATGACTCAATGGGCAAATATAATCCTGGGATGCCTCAAGAAGACATAGATGGTCTTATGCTAAGAAGAGTCAGTGGGAAATCTCAGATGGGTGGTACCAATAATCCCAAATCATTTTATCCCTTAGAGAAGTACGCAATATTAGCCATTGTCAATTTGTGGTCCTAAACATTGTGCACTGTCAGCCCTGGACTGGGCTCTGCTGAAGTGGAGGAGGAGACAGGGAGGGGCGCTCCATCAGACAGTTAGGTGTGGTGGCGCATGCTTCTAATCCCAGCTCCCTGGAAAGCTGAGGCAGGAGAATCATAAGTTCCAGCCTAACCTGGGCAATTTAGTGACTTAGGGAGGCCCTACTTCTTTCCCCAGCCCAAAAAGGGTAAGGAGATAGCTCAGTGCAAAGCTCTGGGATCAATCCCCTATGCTAAATACACCACACACACATACACACACATGCACACATAGAGGAAACTCCAGGGAAGGCTTTCGGGGGTGGGAATACGGGACTTTCCAACTCCCCCAAAAAGTAGTCTTAACTCAATGCTCTCTTCCTTTCCCAAAGCAACAACAAAGTAGGAAGAGGCTGCCCAAAGCTTTTTCCAGGTGACAATAACAGTGATCATCACTCAAATCCATTACTGATTTTAAACATTATTTTATTATTATTATTATATTATTTTGGTTTTTTGAGAGAGGGTTTCACTATCACTATGTAGTGCTGGCTGGCCTTGAACTTACTATGTTGTCCAGGTTGACTTCAAACTCATGGCAATTCTCCTAACTCGGACTCCCAAATTCTGGGGTTATAGCTATATGCCACTATGTCTGGCTCTAGCTCTAATTTTTTTTTTTTTTTTTTTGTGACCATTCTGCTTCAGCCTCCTGAAGGTTGGGATTACAGAGCTGGAAGTTCCTGATCATTAACAGAATGTGTCCTTCACAGTTTCAAATCCTGAAGGAGGCACTGGAGCGGAGCAGGACTGAGCCCAGACCTGCAGTCAGATGAAGCCGAAATTGAGCACTGCCTTTATCACTTATCGGCCAGGTAACCTCAGTCAGGGCTCACCGAGTCCCATCCTGTCTCCTCAGAGCCTAGGCCTCCTGCTGTGTGAGATGGGACAAGTGTACGAATCTGACAGGGCTGAGCTGGGAGTGCATGAATGATTTGTGCCAATTGCTCAGCAGTGCCCACAGCTCTTCAAGGAGGAATTCTGCAAATGTGAGCTGGCTTTGGAATAAACAGTTAAGCCGCAGGACAGGCCTCACTTCCACTTCTGATTCTCAGCAAGTGCAAGATAACTATAAATTCTGTATTCTCCCAAACCAAGTAGAAGTTTGGGTCTGCCTCTCTGGGTTGCTCAGGTTGGGTGACCAAAATGTCTTGGAAGGATGGTCTAGGTTTTTCACTATCACATAAGTTAACAGTAATACAAATTATCAGGGTTTCCATAAGAATGTTATCTCAGTAGGTAAAAACTGTTTTTGGTTTGGCTTTGTTTTTGAGACAGGGTCTGGGTCTGTAGCCCAAACTGGCCTCTAACTTGCTGGGATCCTCCTGCCTCAGCCTCCCAAATACTAGGATTATAGGTGTGTACCACCAGACCTGTACAAAACCACATTTAAAGAGTTAAATCTGGGCTGAGGGTTTAACTCAGCAGCACAGGCGCCTGCCTGGCAAGCATGAGGTCATGAGTTTGATCCCTGATACCACAAAAACAAACAAACAAACAAAAGAATTAAATCTGTGGCCCGTAAAAGGGCTTAATGGACAAGAGAGCTGGGACTTGGTCATCATTTTCAGGATTGCTGTTTCTGAAGGCAGTAGAACGTTCTTATTTACAACTATGAGGGGCAGAGGGGTTGTAGGGAGAGGAGAACTCAGCTCATGGAGGAAAAAAGACAGGAGCAAGTTTAGCATTGCCTGGGCCAAACTCAGCCAGGAATCTCGCCAACACAAAAGTGCAGGGTTGGAAGCGACTGAGAAAGCTTGCATGGATTTTCAGGAAAGATTCTGGGCCACAACACGGGGCCTCCTCCGTGTGGGCCAGGAGAATTCTGGCAGCGGCCCCCGGCCCAGGCGTGTTCCTACATAATTGAAGTCGGGTGTGCTGGGGGAGGGGTTGGGGGAGGCCTCTGCGTTCTTCCTGGCTGCAGAATCATCGTCCTGCAGTTGGCCAAGTTTGGGATCAAAGCCAGTTAGTGTTGATTTTCTGCAGCATAGAAACAAACGCAACAAAGCCATTTTCCCAAGCAAGGCCTGCATTTTGAAAGGAGGATCTTAATTTTTTTCCCCCAAGGACAGGTGGGGTGGGGAAGGGGGTAAGTATAACATGGCTCTTCTATTGCTGTTTTGTTTTTTTAAAATGGAGCTCACAGTGTCTGTGTGAGCACACACAAATCAGAAGATGAGTGGGTCCAGCTTCAGTGCAGGCTGTATCTCACACCAGAGATAATTTTTTTTTTTTTAAATACTGCCAGAAGATCCTCTGGCCATGTGTGATAAGTCACATTTTAGTTGCTGTCTGTTGGAATGTTTCCAAGAGAAAACTCTCCTTATTCCTCTTAAAATTTTCCACTGACTTTTCTCTGCTTCTAGGTCTTTCTCTGTGATCACTTCTTTTTGCTCCAGAAATCAGTTTGTGTTCTTTCGTTCAGTCAGCACTGAAGTTCTGTGGTGCTGAGCAATATGCTAATGATGTAAAATGACACGGGCAAGTTCCAGTTGTGAAAATGCTCATTCTTTTACAGGAGACTTGACTTCTGTGATGCTCTGGTCAAAGTCTGGTATTTTTAGGGCTGGGAGTTTGGCTCAGTGGCTTAAGCATCTGCCTGGCAGGCGTGAGGTTGTGAGTTTGATCCCTGGTACTGGCAAAACAAAAAACAAAGTCTAGTATTTTTGTCTATGAGGCCCTTCACAAAATCACTGAGAATTTAAACTCAGGAATCCATACAGCTAACGGGGATCTCAGTGGGCTCTTCTTTATTATTTTTTGGTGGTGCTAGGAATCAATACCATACACTACTTGCCAAGTTATGGAGCCAGGGCTGTTTCTTTTTAGTATTTTTTGTTTGTTTGAGACAGGGTCTCACCAGGTGGCCCAGGCTGCCTGTAAACTCATGACCCTCCTGCCTCAGTCCCCTGGGTACTGGGATTACATATCCAGTTTAGGGCTGTTCCTTTTTTTCTTTTTTTTCTTTGGTACTGGAGATCAAACTCACAACCTCATGCCTGCCAGGCAGGCGCTTATGTCACTGAGCTAAATCCCCGGCCCTTTTTTTTTTTTTTTTTTTTTTTGACAAGGTCTTGCTCTCCAATTCAGACTGAACTTGAACTTACCATGTAGCCCAGGCTGACCTCAAACTCAAACTCGTGGCACTCCTCCTGCCTCAGCGTCCCAAGTGCTGGGATTACAGGTGTGTGCCGAGCCCAGCAGGGCTCTTCTTTTTTAAACGAGGAAACAAATGTGAAGGGTATTTGGTCTGGGTCCTGCTGCTTCTGGGTAAAATATGGCAAATGACATCTCCATGGAGGCCAGGTCAGAAGTGGTTCTCTCTGGATATTTATACTCAGTGCTGTGCTCAGCCTTTCATCATTTGAAAAGAACTGCACCATCAGTTGCTTTCTACAAGAGGCCATCTACCCTGGGTCTTACAAGCCTTCATGCTGCAGAGCTCTGAAGGTAAGTTCACTCATTTCCTCTCTTGGACTAACCTCCCTGCATTAATTTTAAGGCAATCTTGAGTTAGATCTGAAAGGGGATTTAGAGCAAGGTCTGAAAAGAAACAAAGCTGCTTTAGTTCACTGAGTGAGTGAGCTTGGTAATTAGCCTTAGAGTAGCAAATGTTATCTGCACCAGCGCAGCTCCGTGCCAAGTACCAAATCCACATTTTCTAGATGATTCCAGTAAGATGTTTTGACCCAAAGCAATTCAACATTGCCCTGAAGGCCTGCAGTCATCTTGTAGAAAACAGATTGTTTGTCTCTTCCTTTAATGAGACAAGAATGCAAAATCCAGATTAAGAATGACTGTAGACCAGCTTTGGAGCTCTCCTGTGCTTGCAGGATTACAAGAAGGCTCGTCCGTGCCCCTGAAGAGCACACCTAGCTACAGTGCATCTGACTCTTGGTTACCGGGAGTGCAGCTTTCAACATGAGTCCCTGTGCGCCCAGGTATTTGTGAGTCTCCCAGGGATAGCATGTGTTTCAGGAACTCGAGGTAAAGAAGGGTTTTCATGAAAGAAATGAAAAGATGCTATAAAGGAGTTGATTATGACAATTAGGATAAAGGGGCCATAACCCCCACTCTCCCAATAAAAAGAGCAAAGCCTTATATAACTTTTTCTGTTTTTTCTTTTCTCTTTTTTTTGATAATGAGAATTGAACTAGGGCCCTGCACTTGCCAGGCAGGTGCACATGCCACTGAGCTACATCCCCAGCCCAAGCCTTATTTAACTTCTAATACTCAAGAGCAAACAATGTTCTTTGTGTGCTTCAAGAAGACCACAGAACATTTCTGGGGAAAACTCAAGTTCGTATCACAGAGTGGAAGGAAGACACTTGTCCCGTGTCACTTTTCTTAACTGCTTCACTGTTACTTAAAAATTTTTAACTTTAATAGCTGTATCTGTTGGTGGAGCCACTATGCAGATATTCTAGAACTCCCAATTTAAGAATTTTCACAAGCCGGGCGTGGTGGCGCACGCCTTTAATCCCAGCACTCGGGAGGCTGAGGTAGGAGGAGCGTTGTGAGTTCGAGGCCCGACTTGGGCCACAATTCGAGCACAAGGCCGGCCTGAGCTACACAGTGTGACCCTGCCTCAAAAAACTAGGGCCAGGAGTTTGGCTCCATGGCTTAAGCGCCTGTCTGGCAGGTGTGAAGCTGTGAGTTCGATCCCCGGTGCCGCAAAAAAAAAAAAAGAATTTTCACAATTACGAAAGGGGATAGGGATGAGCTCAGTGGGAGAGTGCTGGCCCAGCAGATGCAAGGTCTTAGGGTCCATCTCCAGTGCAGAATGACAGAAAGGGGCTGGTCAGCAGCAGAGAATACCTGGTGGTGCCCCAAGCTTTGTACGGCTAATAGCCGGGTCTTTGGGTGGCTCACATGTCCTCTGTAGCATCAAAGAAGCAGGAGCTGGTTCTTCTGGTTTTTTTTTTTTTTCGCGGCACCGGGGATTGAACTCACAACCTCATGCCTGCCTCATAGGCGCGCAAGCCGCTGAGCCAAACTCCTGGCCCTGGTTTTTTGAGGCAGGGTCGCACTGTGTAGCTCAGGCCGGCCTTGCACTAGCATTGTAGCCCAAGTCGGCCTCGAACTCACAAGGAGAAGCTAGTTCTTCTGACTCTGATGAATCCCTTCTGCCAAAGGAAGAATGTAGCTTTACCTCAGAGAAAACAGGTTTCTTCCAAAAGTTAAGGGATGACTTTGCAGCTGAGTATGGTGGTGCCTCTAATCCCAGCTACTCGGGAGGTTGAGGCAGGTGAATCCCACCCAAGCTTAAAGCCTGACTGAGCAAAACTCTGTCCTTACAAAAAAAAAGTTAAAGTTAATTGTTTCTTTTTTTAAACATAAGCCCTTAGATCCAAAATATGCCACCACCCAAGCACTGTGGCATCATGTGTGGCTACCAAATCTTATGGTACCAGGAGAGGGTTTTCCAGGTGATGGAAGGGTGCTGCGCGTTTGTGATGTGCCAGTGCTCACCCCCAGTGGCTGCTGTCTGCACGTGCTTCCCCCGCCTCTGGACAAGGACACTTCTGCTATGCAAACAGGGACAGTAGTTGCTTCAGGTGACTTACATTACTCAATGTATTTCAAGGGGTCACGTTTCCAAAATCAAAAATGGTTTCACCTTGGTGTGTGTGTGTGTATGTGAACTGGCAAAAGTCACAGGTATATAAGATTGATTGCTTTTTCAATTTCAAGAGTTGTGTGCTGGGGCCAGGCATGGTGGCTCATTCCTATAATCCTAGCACTCAGGAGATTGAGGCAAGAGGATCACTGCAAATTCAAGGCCAGCCTGGGCTACCAAGTGAGTTCAAGGCCAGCCTGAACTACATAATGAAACATATTGTGAAGACCAAAAAAAAAAAGTGTTGTGCATCTGGGTCTTCCCCTACCTTAAGCCTCCAAATTCAGGTATTTTTCTCTAGCTTATAGACCTGGATGCACTTTTGAGTTGGGGTCTCAAACCTCTGGGCCAAAGGGATCCTTCTCCCATACCCTCCAGAGTGGGACTACAGGCTTGTGCCACCATGCCTGGCATAGGATCCGGGACTTTTTGGTAGTTTGGGGAACCTAGAAGAGAGGGCTGAAAAGATGGAAAATTTAGTGGCTCACTATAGTGTTGATTTTCATGCTGCTTTCTAAATCCAGGCCACTGGCACCTAGATCATTGGATAGATGGTCCCAAACAAATATCACAGAACACCAATTTCACACTTGGCAGAGTAATTTCAAAGTTTGGTTATTTTAATAGAATTTTATTATTCAAGATAGTAAGGGTAAATTTAATGGTTCATTTCCATCCTGAAGAAAACATTAACAGCTTCTCATTTAATTTTGTCAAATTCAAACATAACTTTTTGATCTTCTTTTGAACTAACATTTTCCTTGATTTTTTTTTTCCTGGAAAGTTTCTTTTTAAACCTTCAAGTAGTTTGGAAATATTTGCCTATTTGCTCATCCCTCTGGGTACAGCCTTCCCAAGCATTTATTCCACCTGTGTTGAAGGACTGCTCTCCAGCTGGTGGCAGGGCCGCTTGATCGAGGAGATCATAATGAGATGAGGAGCGAGCTTGTAAACTACTTCTAATTCTCTTAATTAGTATGCTACCATCCACCCCAGGTTCTGCAAGGTCAGACATGCAAGACAAGTACTTGGCCAAAACAGCAGGATTCTCACTAGTGTAAAAATAGATTTTAAATAAAATAGAATCTCTATAGGAAAGAGAATTAGGTTATGCTTTACATTCTCACTCTTGCTTTAAGATATCTGTATATTTAAGTCCATGGAGTGTTGGCCTGCCCTAAGCAAAAATTAAGAATGTCTAAGTACATTCATTTTTCAAAGTTACAGGTGAGGTTTTTTGAGAAATGCTGCAGCACATCCCACAAAACTGGATGGTGATTAGTAATACAATTGATGTGTTAAGAAGTAACATGTAAGACGGTTAGGTCAAAGGGGATGGACCCCAATAATGGGCTTTAAAAAAATCCAAAATGTGACAATTAAAAACCTTCGACTATAAAGAAGAAAACAAAACCCATCATTTAACAGTAACCTACCCAGTCACCTGTTCTAGATACCCATTTGCAATATGGGTCTTGCTTCAATTTTGCTGAGTTTCTCCACGTTAGAAATTATTTGATGTTTCTGGTTTGAGAGAGTATAAAGCCCCTCTGCTGGCCCACAACAATGTTACATGACTGTTGAAAAGGGGGCTCTGTTGAAATCCAATTTTAGGATTTAGAAACAGCCTTTGGTTATATCTTGAAAGCATAATTGAAACTCTGCCCAAGCTCCCTCTAGCTGCGACCTGAACATGCAGCCTGATCTTTTGTAAACATTCAGAAAATACTGATCCTAGCAAAATACAGAATTAGCTAATCAGAAGCCTCACTCTACATTTTGCACAGAGACAATAAATTGCCTTGCTTATTTTTGCAAGATGCTAGGAAAACCACTCAGGTTTGAATCTTGGAGTAGCCATTAAGCTTTTTTTTTTTTTTTTTTTGGAGACAGGGTCTTGCTATGCAGTTCAGGCAGGCCTTGAACTGTGCAGCCCAGGCTAGCCTCAAACTGGCAGTGATCCTCCTGCCTCAGCCTCCCAAGTACTGGGAGTGCTAGGATTACAGATGTGTACCACAACGCCTTAAAAGCCTCTTTGATTTAAATGCATAATGGTGCACAGTCACCAAAAATAAACAAAGTGGAACTGCCACCGTTTTTTCAACACTGGGCCTACTCAACCAGCCCTGGGATGCTTGTTTTTTCTGGCTAGCCCCAGAGCGAGAAGAGATGGCTGCTGATGACAAGCCAGTGCCTCATTTACAACCCAGCCCCTCTTCATGTAACATTCAAGTCAAGCAATTTTTTTGACTCCCCAGAGAAAGGGAGGGATGGCAACGATATGACACTGATGCTAGGAGACTTTCTCCTAGCTCCTTAGCAGCCAATGGGAACCTTTCTGTAAAGCAGTAGCTATGACCTTCGGGAAGTTTAGTGCTTTAGTGCTAGGTAATATTACCTTTGAGGTTATAAAAAGTCTTGTCTTAAATCCAGCTGAGAAATGAATGTCAAATATTGCAACTCAAACACAACAGAAAAATGCACAGCAGAGGTGGAGCATCTACCAAGCAGGAAGACAAAATGGTCATTAGAATGTCTCAGGTTAATGAACTCTTACCACCTTTGAAAACACTGCCCATTGCCATCAGCTCTCCTGACAGCAGCCTCTACATTTTCTACATCAGACACTAGCAAATGAAAGAGCCAAATGCTGCGGCTTGATCCTCACTTGTACTTATTAGGGCCCACCCTCCCATTCCACCGACGGTCCAGGCACACCCTCTCAGTGCCAGGACAGTCTCAGGGACAGTTTCTCTGGAGGTCACTTGCCCCTCTTGCTGCGGCCCTTCCTGGATGGCACTTTCCCACTGCCCCCTGAGGATGAGGGGCTGGAGGCCGAGGCCACGGGGATGTTGATCTGTCCTTCCTGGATCTCCTGCCGCGCCCCAGCAGGCAGGTGGCTGATCTGCTGCTGTGCCTCCAAGTAGAACATGACATCGCGCAGCTGCTCCTGGATCTCAGTGATCTGCAGGTCTTTCTGGTCACAGGTCTCCTTCAATAACCTCTCCTCCTCCTTCAGCTTGTTCTGCAGAAGGACTTGGTTGGCTCGCAAGCATTTGTTCATTTCCTGCTCCTCCTGGAGCTCAGTTGTGAGTTTGGCCACTTTCGTGTTTAGCTGAGTACACCTTTTGCAAAACAAAAGAAGACAAAAGCACGTTTTTCACTTGCTGACACAGATTCCCTTCTGGGACAGAACAGCAGCTAGGACCTCAGAACCTGTTTCTGGCAGGCCTCTCTGGTGCAGCAGGAGCTGGTCAGCTATGCCAAGGAAGAATCAGACCCAGATGCACTCTCAAGACACTTTTTAAAGCATCTGAAAAAGCTGGGCGTGGTGGCGCATGCCTTTAATCCCAGCACTCAGGAGGCTGAGGTAGGAGAAGCGTTGTGAGTTCGAGGCCCGCTTGGGCTACAACATGAGCGCAAGGCTGGCCTGAGCTACATAGTGCAACCCTGCCTCAAAAAACTAGGGCTGGGAGTTTGGCTCAGTAGCTTAAGCGCCTGTCTGGCAGGTGTGAGGCAGTGAGTTCGATCCCCAGTGCTTCAAAAAAAAAAAAAAAAAAAAAAAGCATCTGAAAATTTTCAACAGCAGAAATGTGTGTGACTCATGGTAAAAACTCTACTGCTTTTCTGCTTGGCAGCCTTGGCTAAATAGGTACTTCAGAGATGATAGGTGTGATAAGGAAGTTATGAGGAACAATGAAATTCTTGGAGAGTCAAGGGCTCTGACCTCATTGCATTTGCTGGAGAAGAAAAGGTGTTTATGTCTAACCAAAGGGTTTTCAAGAATTAGGTGTGACGATTCTTGATGCCCAATCTTACTCATAAGTAAAGAATTACAAATTAAAATACCATCTGAGAGTCCATTTTTATATATTGGAATGCCAAAAGGCTCAGACACAGGAAATGAAGCACTCCTACATGCTGGTACTGGAGTGTGAACTGGTACAAACTCTCTGGAAGTCAACTTGGCAGTATGTACAAAAATAAAAAACTCACATGCACTATGACATAGCTAGTCTGCCTTTTTAATCTCACGGAACAAATATGCTTAGGATTGTGCAAAAAGACAAAGGAGAAAGATGCTTATTGCAAGAATGTTTATATAGTTGGTTGTGTTGGTAGATACCTGTAATCTCAGTACTTGGGAGGCCAAGGCAGAAAGACTGCCAAGAGTTCAAGGCTGGTCTGGGCTACATAGTGAGCTCAAGGCCAGCCTACACTACATAGCAAGACCCTGGCTCAAAAAAAAGAGTTTATAGAAGTATAGAACATGAGAATTTAAATGCCTAGGGAACTGGTTAAAATTATTATGATTCGTCTATACCATGCAGACCATCCAACTGTTACAAAGATTGAGCTAGATCTAGAAGTGCCAGTATGAAAAAACATCTCCAGAACAGTACTTTACCAAAGAGAGTACTTAATTTTTTTTTTGTAGAAAATAAGATGATGTAGGTGAGATGTTTATGTGGGTGGAGCTAAAGATCTGGCAGAATAAACACTCACGTATTGTTGATAACAGTTACCTGTAGATAGCAAGACCTGGGGGTAAAAAAGAACTTCCAGTTCTCTCTTTTCTTTTTTTTTTTTGAGATAGGGTCTCACTATGAAGTTCAGGCTGGCCCGGAGTCACTATGTAGTCCAGGTTGGGCTTGAACTTGCAGTGATCCTCCTGCCTCTGCCTCCCAAATGCTGACTAACTTTGTCAAACTTGTTAGGAGAATTTAATATTTTGGGGTGCTAGGAATTAAACCTAGAGTGCTGAATATTATCCTTAACCTCTTTTTATATTGAGACTGGGTGTCAGCATTTTGCTTAGGCTGCCCCCAAACTTTTGATCCCCTTGCCTTTGTCAGATAGCTGGGATTATGGGCATGTGCCACACATACCTTAATATTGCAGTGTTGTTTTATAACAAAGTTTTGATGACAGATCTTCTGTTTGGGATGATGAAACAGTCTGGAAACGTAATTGTGGTAGATACACAACACTGAGAATACACATAATGACACTGAGTTGTATACTTAAAAATGGTCAAAATGACAAATCTTGTGTGGCATATATATTTTTCCACAACTAAACTATTAGAGCTTTTTTTTTTTTACTTTTTTTTTGCAATACTGGAGAGTGAACCCAGGTCAGTCCTCCTGCTTCGATCTCCCAGAGTGCTAGGATTGCAGGCATGTGCCAGCATGCTTGGTCCCAACCCCTTACACAGGGTCTCACTAAGTTGCTGAGATGCCCAGGCTGGACTTGAACTTCCTTTTTTAGTTTCACACAGGGTCACACTATGTACTCTAGACTGGCTTTGAACTCACAGCAATCCTCCTGTCTCAGTGTCCCAGCATGCAGAATTGCAGGCATGTGCTAACATGCCCAGCTAGACAATTTTTTTTAACAGTAGGAAAAAATGGGTGATGGACACATGGGAAATCTATGCATTATTATCTTTTCTATCTATCTACCTACGTATCTATTATTTATTTATTTTTTGTCTTTTTGAGTCAGAGTCTCATTATGCAGTTCAGGTTGGCCTTGAGCTCACTCTGTAGCCCCGGCTGGTCTTGAACTTGCAACAATCTTCCTGCCTCAGCCTCCTGACTGCTGGAATTACAGGTGTGAGCCACCATGCCTGGCTCCTCAATCTTTTTGCAAGTCTGAATTTACTCCAAAATAAAAAGTTATTTGAACACCAAGGACCAATTATCTCCCTGAAATTTTTCTTTTTTTCTCTGAAACTTTTTTGATCCATTTGTAGGGATATAAAAAATTCAATCATTTCTATGAATATAACTTAAGCCAAAAAGATAACTGCAATCAGTAACAATGTTTTTTCCCAACAGCAGTGGCAAGGAATGTTCCTGCCATGTTGTTCTGAGCTTTCTACTACACAGTCAATATCTTGGGCCTTTGTTTCTTGCCAAAGGTCAAGTTCTACATTTCCAGTGTAGGTGGAGTCTCTTTCTTAACTGCCAGGTCTCAGCCACCATGGCTCAAAGAAGCCGCAATTTCTTAACTGCATTGTTTTTTTTGTGGCACTGGGGATTGAACTCACAATCTTGTGCCTGCCAGACAGGCGCTTAAGAAGCCACTGAGCCAAACTCCCGGCCCTAGGTTTTTAAGGTAGGGTCACACTATGTAGCTCAGGCTGGCCTTGCACTCGCATTGTAGCCCAAGCCGGCTTCGAACTTACAACGCTCCTCCTACCTCAGCCTCAGAAGTGCTAGGATTAAAGGCATGTGCTACCACGCCCGGTGGTTCTTGACTGCATTCCACATAGCACCCACCTTGCAGGAAGCACTGCATGTTTTAATAAAAAAGTCACAGTAAGTTTGCTCCATCTGTAGGGGAGACCTGGTCATATGCAGTACCCAGTTGAAAATGAGGTGTTTCTAAAGGACTGATGGAAATTATCAGTTTATAAAGCCTGTGACCAAAAAGTGGCTAATTTAAAAAACTGACACTGGGTGTAGTGACGCACACCGCTAAGCGTAGCATGCAGGAGACTGAGGCAGGCAGATCACAGCAAATCCAAGGGCAGGTTGGGCTACACAGTGAGTTCAAGACCAGCCTGAATGTCTCAAAAACCAAAAACAAATAAGGAAGTAAGAAGGAAGGAAGGAAGGAAAAAAGGAAAAAAAGAACAAACTAATGAACCAATTATACCTACTTCCTTTCCACAGACTGCTTTTCTTTCAGGAGGTCATTTAGTCTGTGTTCCAGACTATCACACTTCTCAATTGTTTCTTTAAATTTGGTCTTCATGTTGTTAATCTGAAAGAGCAAATAAGAGAACAGGTGAAAATTTTCTGGTCCTTGGGACTAATGTCATCCCTGTCCCCCCAGTTATCTTTTACAACTCTGACAAAGCACTTTAAAAAGGTGAGGTAAGCTGGGTGTGCTGGCACACGCCTTTGATCTCAGCACTTGGGAGGCTGAGGTAGGTGGAGCGTTGTGAGTTCAAGGCTGGCTTGGGCTACAACATGAGCAAGGCCGGCGTGAACTACATAGTGTGACCCTGCCTCAAAAAAAATAGGGATGGGAGTTTCGCTCAGTGGCTTAAAGCACCTGCCTGGTGGGCGTGAGGTTGTGAGTTTGATCCCCAGTACTGAGAAGACCAAAAAAAAAAAAAAAAAAAAAGGTAAGGTAATTGAAATGATTTTTGTGATAAGAATATATATAGAGAGAAAGATCCATGCCTCCCAAGAACCCGTCATGTTGGGTCAGGGAGGTTCCAACCAGAAAACAACTAGCCTGCCTTCCTGGTGAGTGGGGTCAGCGGCGGCCCAGACTCCAGGAAGAGAAAGATCTGGACTCCCTGTGCACCTACTGGTGCATAGGCTGAGAATCAAGACACCCCCCCACCCCTACTCCCCTATAAGCAACCTGCTGGCTCAGAGGACTGGCAAAGTTGATAGCAACTAAGGTACATAAATCAACTAAATGCTTTTATTGTTTAGTTGATTTTGTAGGCCTGGAGCTGGCAGTCTGAACATCTCTTGGGAGCATGACAGTATGCAATGCAGCAAATATGGGGGATTCCCTTTTGTCTTGTCTTTGAGGCCCAATATTGTTCACATTGTTTTGCTTTATTCTTTTTTTTTTTTGCGGCACCGGTGATTGAACTCACAACCTCGTGCCTGTCAGACAGGTGCTTAAGTCACTGAGCCAAACTCCCGCCCTGATTTTTTTGAGGCAGGGTCGCACCGTGTAGCTCAGGCCAGCCTTGCGCTCACGTTGTAGCCCAAGCCAGCCTCAAACTCACAACGCTCCTCCTACTTCAGCCTCCCCAGTGCTGGGATTAAAGGCGTGTGCCACCACGCCCGGCTTGTTTTGCTTTATTCTGATAAATTTTTTTTTTTGCTTTATTTCATATTCTGTTTTGATTGGTTTTATTCTGCTTTGTTTTTGGTTTGATTTTACTATACTTGATGGAATGGTCAACTATTGTGAAAATAACAAGATATACTATAGTAGCTATTGTTTTCCTAGTATCTTGCTTTGAAGTTCTGTACCAGTTCTACTGCTTTGTTTTGATTGACTTCGTTCTGTTATGTTTTGTTGGCTTTTACTATCTTTTTAAAAAAAAAAAATATATATATATAATATATATAAATATGTATCTTTTTTTTTTTTTGCAATACTAGGGATTGAACCTAGGGTCTTCCAACTGAGCTATGTCCCCAGTCCTTTTTAAAAAAATTGCTGCTGGGCATGGTGGCACACACCTATAATCCCAGCACTAGGGAGGCTGAGGCAGGAGGATTGCTGTGAGTTTGAGGTTGGCCTGGGCTACAAAGTGAGTTCAAGGCCAGTCTGAACTGCACAGTGAAACCCTGTCTCAAAAAGAAAGAAAAAAAAGGAAAAAAAAAAAAAGAAAAAAGAAAAAAAATTGCTGGGCATGGTGGCACATGCCTCAGAGGCACTTGGCAGACTCAGGCAGGAGGTCTGTCATGAGTTTGAGACCAGCCAGGGCTCCATAGTGAGTTCAGGGCCAGCCTGAATGGAACTACATAGGTAGACTAAAAAAAAAAAAATTACTTTTGAGTTGCCCAGGCTGACCTTGGCCTAGGGTTATGAGTTTGTAGCACCATACCTGGCCCAGAAATAAAATTTTTGAGGAATCTTTTTCTTCCTTACTATTCCTCTGTTCCAGCATGAGGAAGATATTAAGCTGCTGAACATCCAGTGAAGCAGCTGAAGAGTGACCAGCAAGCTTCAGGCACTGGAGCAGGAGATGGTCTGGCTGAGGCCAACCAGAGCCTCCCATTATCACCTCTCCACTGCCTTCTCCTCCTGAGCTTATATTCCATAACAGTTATTACCCACTGGCTGTCTGAGAAACTCATGGTAGTTGATTCTAGATAGTGCTTTTGTTTTCTTTCTTTTTTTTTTTTTTTGCGGCACCAGGGATCAAACTCACAGCCTCATGCCTGCCAAACAGGCGCTTAAGCCACTGAGCCAAACTCCCAGCCCTAGTTTTTTTGAGGCAGGGTTGCACTATGTAGCTCAGGCCAGCCTTGCGCTCGCGTTGTAGCCCAAGCGGGCCTTGAACTCACAACGCTCCTCCTACCTCAGCCTCCTGAGTGCTGGGATTAAAGGCGTGCGCCACCACGCCCAGCTCTTTTGTTTTCTAAACTATTAATTTTCTCATGTACTGTGAAGCCATACAGAATAAATGTAGTTGGTGCTTTTTTGTTTATAAAGGCAATGAATCTATGAAATACGAACTGCTAGGGGGACACTGGACTGACTCTGGTGGGCCTCTACAGACCTAGGAACTGCCTCAACTCCACTGCCT
The DNA here is from genome assembly GCA_004363535.1 of Dasyprocta punctata. Taxonomy (NCBI): domain Eukaryota; kingdom Metazoa; phylum Chordata; class Mammalia; order Rodentia; family Dasyproctidae; genus Dasyprocta; species Dasyprocta punctata. The sequence goes on along the minus strand of RJWM01018157.1, from coordinate 3,606 downwards.
AAGCACAGTGGGAGAAGACGTGGTGGGAAGGGGACATAAGGAGGCTGGGTGGACCTGGACCACAAGGCAGTAATAGGAACTGAAAGTGACCAAGAACTTAAAGCCTATAGTCCACGCACTGGCTATGTGTTTCACAGGAAATATGTTGTTTATTCTGCATGATAGTAGATAAATCAACTACTGACAGAAACTGAGGCTTAGACAAATGTAAGGCATATTGCCCAAAGTCACACAGCTGGAATGTGGTAAATCCTGACTGGCACCAAATCTGGGTCCAAAGTCAAGTTCTAAGTCTTCCTCTACTCTGGAGGTAAAAGCTCTACAGCAAAGGAGACATGGCCTCAGGACTACATCTAATCTCTTAGCAGAGATCCTACCTGTGATTCATATAACAAGCCTCTACGAACCTCTAGCTCCATTTAAATCAGTGTTTACCTAATTGATTGTGAAATGAGTTTGTGAAATGAGTTACATAACAGAGTAAATGTAAAATGTTACAGTGTAACCAGGCCTGGTGCATGCCTGTTATTCTAGCTACTTGAGAGGCTGAGTCAGGAGGATCACAAGTTTGAGGCCAGCCTGGGCAATTTACCAATACCCTGTTTCCAAATTAAAAATTAATAATAAAATAAGGGCTGGGATGTGTAGCTCAGTGGTAGAGCACCTACATAGCATGTGCAGGACCCTGGATTCAATCCTCAGTACTTCAAAAATACTAAATAAAGAGTACCAGTGGAGAACAAGAGGACTCCACTAGCTATGAACTTCTAAGGATAAATGACATTTGTTACTAGAAAACAAAAGCACCCTTTCAAACACTGCGAGCTTTCATCTGGCACTGCCTTGGGTCTGTCTTACCCACCTGAAAGTTCGGCACATACAAGCACGAGCAGTTTTCCAGTGCTTCCTTTTCCCACCCCTGACTTACTACCCCTGGCACGTCTTCAGGAATGCAGTTAATCCTAAAGAATCTTAAAGGGCAGAGAGAATCCTGAGCTGAGCTCTCAGGAGTCTGCATAAAGCACTTTAGGTGGTCATGCTGGTGTCTCCCGTAGAAAAATCCATTAGTGAGGCTGCAGCTGTGTTGCTAGAACGCTTCCCTGTGAGTCCATAATGTGACACCAAGTGGCAGCAAGCGTGCTCTGCCTCCAGCAAATGCAGGGAGGCAAGTCTTTCCCCACATGCGCTGCAATCAAGCCCTATTCATACCAGAAGGTCAAGTGACCTTGAGTGCCTCTGGAAAGGCACTGCTGCTGCCTGGAAGATTCTTGCCAGAACTGCATCAATAACTTCTAATTAAACATTATTTAAAAGCTCGTGTAAAACAGCTATTTTTTAAAAAGAAATTCTATTTCTCACATTTATAGTCATACCCAGAAAGTAGGGCCCATGGGCCTAGCACAAATAAGAGCCTGGGCTCTGCCAGCAGGGCTTCAGAACAATTCTAGCCCCCAACACAGGCCCCAAGCCTGGTCTGCAGTGCTTGGCTTTCAAGGTCCAGGTAATGGTGGGGCCTCGCCAAGTCACTAAGAGAATCCTTTTAAAAGCCTTTATGTGCTACCAAGGGAAAGGCTGGGTTATACATACTGTCGTTCGGTCTAAAGCCCTAATTACACACAAACCCTCAAGTGTTTTTTTTTCTTTTTTCTTTTTATTAGTACGTGCTTGCAGTACATGATGATTATATTCACTGTAGGAGCTGGTACACGTACATAAACATCTTAATTCTTTTTATGTCCCTTTCCCTCCCTAAGCTCTCGTTGGTTTTCAAACTACCTTCTTTGGAACCCTCCGGGTTTCTTGAAGATGCTGGAAACAAGGGGAAAATCAAGCAAGTAGTTTTGGGCCCGCCATGCAGTTTTTCACAAAAATCACATCACTTTTCTCTTTTACATGCTGGAAGAACTGAACTGCATCTCTACCTTTTTCCCAGTTATTTTTTAAGATAGGGTCCCCAAAGCAGGCATTCCCAGGTTGACAAACCAACTGTTCCATTCAAATTACAAACCCTCATATACATAATTCTACGTTGTTAATGGAATTAGATAAGGTGCTAGAACATCTGATTGAGGTTAAAAACAAAAAAACACCAAACCTCTTAAAACTCTAAGATACCAAAAAACTCGATTCCTTATATCCAAGATTATTTTTAGAGGCAAAATAGTTCTCTACTAATTATTACACTATGAAGGGAAAATTCTAAAGATTCTTTTTCCCCTGTGCTTTGTTTTCCTCCACACACTGCCAGACTACCTTCCACGTGGCATTTCGGTAGTCACCAAACCAGACTTACTTCCTCTGCTGTGTCCTTCTCTAGCCGAACTATCTTGTTTTCCCAGTAGATGCGCTGAGATTCCAGTTGGCTTGTTAGTAAATATGAATACTAGAAATAGAGAATAAATGTAAATCACTGTTTTTGGTCTATGAGATCCAATTAAAGTATGATCTTTAATGATTTACAGAAAACTAAATATAACCACCAGAATGTACTTTTTTGTTTTTATTTAGGAGGTAGCGTCTTGCTATGTTACTCAAGCTGGTCTCAAACTCCTGGGCTTGTGTGAGCCTGCCGACTCAGTCTTTGGAGTGGCTGGGACTACAGGCATGGATCACCATTCTTGGTTCATCAGAATGTATGTTAAAACCTGGAGGTGGTGGCACATGCCTGTAATCCCAGCATTTAGGGGGGCTGAGGCAGGAGAATTAAAAATTCAAGTCCTGCCTGGGCAATTTAGCAAGATCCTATTCACCAAATAAAAAAGGGCTGGGGATGTTGCTCCATGGTAGAGCACCCTTGGGTTTGATCTCCAATTACCACCCCCCCACACACACACACAAAGGGATGTATGTATGTGCATTACACCTGAGTTCCACCCTCCTCAACAGGCACTGGACCAAGGGACACAGAGATGACAATTACACTCCTGTGCCTGTCCCCCTGGGGTTTAAAATCTAATTGGAAAAACAAAAAAATACACATACAAAAATGTATACTGGTCTGGCTGATTTAAAAAAAAAATCCAGTGGTTTTAGATCTACGTGCTGGGGTGTGATTTAGTGGTACAGCACGTGTTCAGAACGCACAAGGCTCTAGCTCAATCTCGAGCACTATAAAAAAGGAAATCTGTATACAACTCAAACCAACGCATCAATCTACCCACCCCGGGGTTAAGCTCCCCTTCGGGGCTTGCTTAGCACTATGCCCAGCAGCAGCAGCAAGCGTTATACTAGTGCATGAACGACCGGACAATGCTGTTACTACACGGAAGGAACAGATAGTTTATGGCAGTAGACCTGGTAGAACTGACAGGGATCTTGACAGAGAGGAGACAGATAATCACAGAGCTTGTATTCCAGAGGACTACTGGACCAAGTCAGAGCTGTGGATGTTTAGGACCTCTTCAACAATGAAGAAGTAACACCAGTGAGGCTGAGGAGTACAGCATGGAGAGAGAGGGCCGATGGAAAGCTAAAGGGTGATATACTAAGAACTGTGAGTGAAGGAGAACCAAAGGCCAAGCAGTGGTAAATCACATCCCCATTTTTTTCTTTTCTTTTTTTTTTTTTGTTTAAGAGGAAAAAAAAAAAACACACAGAAAAGGAAAA
>RJWM01018156.1:0-41541 GCA_004363535.1 Dasyprocta punctata | reverse complement strand
AAAGAGTGGCTGAGCAATAGTGGTGAAAATATTAGCTACAATCTTCACCATCTTTGAACTTCAAGATTTGAATGGGATCGTGTGATCCTTCCCTGTATAGGCACATCAACTTCTGCAAAATATTTTACATTAGCAGTCTTCTAAAGATCCTTGAGAGGATATTAAGTTGACAAATTTTTTCTTTTTTCCAGTTGTAGTTATAAAACTTTCTATGTCAAATCCCCTTTTCCCGTTCCTTCATGATATCTTGGGTAGATTCCATGACAATCTGGTTACTTTCCTTTATTAAACTCACTCCAGTACTGTTCAGAATTTTAATTTATCTTTCTCAAAACTTTCATTTTTCTCATTGTAGGACACGCTTTTGGCTCAAGGGAGTTGGAATGGAGACTGGACACAGAATACTTTGCCCTTCCCTCCCCCATTTCCCTCGGTCAGGATCCAGCTCCCACTGGGTCTAAGGGAGCCAAAGAGAAGAGATGTAGAGAAAAGGGCAACATCTCTTTACTTAGCTTGTCTTGACCATGATTCTCATGGTGTCTGTCCGTGCTTTGGAGACAGGCACTGATGGGCTGGGCTGACATTTCCATGGATGTGACAAGGTCAGATTCCAGCTTATGGTGGGCATCATGGATTTTTTGGAGGACAGTGTATGTATTGTACAAGTCCCTGATATTTGAGCTCCAGCTGCCGCCTCAGTACTTCCACAAGCTCCTCTCACAACAGTTTCTGCCAGTGGAGGTCTCTCCACTAACTCTTGTTGCTGGGATCTTCTCACTGAGTGGATGATCACTTTAGTTGAGACTCCAGCAAATCAACTTTTAAGTTTCATGTGTAATTATGAGAACTTTACCCAACCTTACTATCCCAAAAGACAGAGAAAGCAGGAAGATTTCCTGGTATTCCCACTCTTAGCCCTGCCTCCCTGCTAGCTATGGATGAGGAAATCCAGTCTAAGCAATATCCATCCAGGATACTGACAGTGATTATTTTCTTGTAGGAGACACCCTATCATTTCTGTCTTTGAAAATAGTTTAATATACATGTGTCATTCACACTAAAGAGTGTATGCACAGTTAAAATCACACCCATAAATTTATTCTTTTGAGAAATAAAACATCTCCCAACATCACAGACGTCCTTGTGAAGCCAAACATTCTCAGGTTCTGGATTGGTGTTAGTTAATTCTTGTACGTTAAAAAAATTAAACTTCTATGTACATTGTGGTGGTTTTCTATTGCTGTTGTAATAAATTATCACAAACTTGGTGGCTTAACATGATATATATTATTTCATATTTTCATAGGTTTGGAGTCTGATATGTATATCCCTGAGCTAAAGTAAAAGTGTTCATACGGCTACATTGCTTTCTGGAATCTCTGGGGGAGAATCCACATGCTTCTTCTTCTCAGTTTCTAGAGGTAACACATGCTCCTTGCCTCATGGTACCTTTTATCTTTAAAGCCAACAGCATGGCGTCTCTGGGCCTTGCGTGTGTGTGTACGTGTGTGTATTTGTGTGTATGTGTGTGTGTGCATGTATGTATGTATGGGGGTGCTGAATGAAATGTATTTGCTCTGAGTTACATCCCCAACCCTTTCTTTAAAAAATTATTTTGAAACAGGGTCTAGTAACTCTTTAAATTGCCCAAGCTGGGATCACACTTGCAATTCTCCTGCATCGGTCTCCCAGAGTGCTGGAATTACAGGTATGCACCACCCTGACTATCTCTGAGAATTCTTTAGTCATGGCTCTCTAACTGTGGCTAGAAGAGATTCTCTGCTTTTTAGGATCTATGTGATTAGGCTGGGCCCACCTGGATAATCTTCCCATCTGAGTTCCTTAATTTAATATATCTTTGCCAGCTAAGCTACATATTTAAAGGATTCAAGGGTTTGATGTGAACCTGGTGGGGCATTATACCATCTACCACAAGTTTAGATTTATGAAACATTTTGAATAATTGAGTTTGATTTATATGAGCAGAAATGAATAGTATGTGCTCTTTGTAGCTTGATTTTTAGATTAACGTTATGGTTTGAGTTTAATCCCTGTTTGCACACAGCTGTAGTTTATTTTAATTACTACACAGCATTTCAGTGCAGGAATATATCACTATGTGTCTACTCCCACTACTAACAAATATTTCACTATTTTTGAGTTTTAAGGTATTAAAAAGACTGATGGTATGAATCCTCTATAACCATCTCCTGTATCAATTGTGTATGGTGCTGCATGCCTGTAATCCCAGTACTTTGGGAGACTGAAGTAAAAGGATCACAAAGCCTGGCTTAGGCAATTTAGACATTTAGCAAGACCCTGTGTCAAAAACAAACAAACAAACAAATAAATAAAATGAGACTAAGATCTCCAGTGGATCCCTTTCTTCAATACCCACTGGAAAAAAGTTCTTTGATTTATATGAGAACATATTTCTATTTATTTGTATTGAGATGTGGAATTAAAGATGCTTTGTGTACTTCATTTTGGGTCTTTTGTTGGTTGTGTTTTATTTTTTTTGAGGCAGGATCTCACTATGTACTTCAGGTTGATCTTAAACTCTCTGTGTAGTCTAGGCTGACCTCAAACTATTAGTAATCCTCCTGCCTTACCCTCCACAATGCTGGGATTACAGGCATGCACAATTATACCTGGACCTTCCTGTATTTCAGTGTTCATTGTTGATTCCAAAAAGATGTCAGCATTTTTCTTTTACTAACTCATCTTTTCACTATAGGCACTTTCAAGGTCTTTTCTTTGTATCCTTCTGCAGTTTCATTTCATATTGGTGTGAACTTTTTTGTTTTCATTCTTGCATTTATTGGATCCTTGGTATAGAGACTGACTGCAAACAAATCCAGTAGTTTACCCTAATCCACAGGGGACATATTCCAAGAACTCTGGTTAATGATTAAATGTACAAAAAGCACTAAATATTACTATGTTTTTCATACACAGTTATACTTGTGACAAAGTTTAATTTACAAATTAGGCATAGTAAGAAATTAACAAAAGTGAATAATGAAAAGAGGATAATTTTAACAACATGCTATAATAAAATTTATGTGACTATGATCTCTTTCTCAAAATATTTTATTGCATTGACTTTCTCCTTTTTTATGTGATGATGTAAATATAACTGTAAATGAAGTGAATGATGTAGGCATTTTGACCCAGCATTAAACTCTACTACTCTGTAGGGATTACTTGAACACAAGCATTGTATTGCCTTGATGATAAATCCAATAACCAAGGTGGCCACTAAGTAGCTGATAGGTAGCATATATAATGTGGATACACTGGACAAAGGAAGATTCATGTCCCACACAAGGCAGAGTTGAATAGCAAGAGATTTCATCATGCTGCTCAGAATCATCCAAGGTTTAAAAATTATATATCATTTCTTGAACTTTCCATTTAACATTTATTTGTGCAAATTTGACTATGCAAATTTGAAAATTTAGTCAACTAAGAAATGGCTGGAAAGATATTAGCAAACATATAAGTACAGAACATTGAATTTATATTATTGTATCTCTAATCCTTTAAAAATATGATAAGTTGGGTATGGTGGTGCACACTTGTAGCCTCAACTACATTGTAAGTTGAGGCAAGAGGGTGTCTTGAACTCACAATTTGGACACCATCCTGGGCAACATACCAAGACTCTAACTCAGAAACAATAGAAACAAATATGGTGATGAATGCAATAAATGTGATCTCCTTTGTCATATTTTTCTTTGACAATGTGAAAACAATTGAACTAACAAAAGTTCATGAGAGAATGAAAAAGTAAATTGGAAAATGGAGTGAACCCAGAATTCTTTCTAAAGAGTAGCAAGAAATCAAAATACATAATTCAAAGTGACAAACCAAGTAGTAGAGACAATATTTTAGTACAAAAATAAATGCCAGGAAGGATAGTTATATTGAGTGAGTTTATGGGGTTCAAAAGAAAAGGAGAAAAGTTTAGAAGCTAACTTTACTATAGTTAATTTTATTAACATACACACAATTAATAAACAATACAGAGTAACAGGGCAGAGTTGAGATCCAAGTTGAGTTTCATATCAATGTATTTAAAGCTTATCATTCTTAATTCAAAAATCAAGTTTCACATTAAATCAGAGCAAAATCAAAGTTTGTATGACCTACTAGAATCATGCCTGAAACAAGTATACAGAAATGTTAAGAAGAAAATAGGAAACATGTAATGGTGAATGTATTAAAAAGAATGTGGAGGCCTCAAACTTGGCACTGATTTAAGTTAAAATGCATTGAATGAAACAATGATTGAATGAAACACTTTATGAAACTAAAGGACTAAATTTTAAAATGATAATGAGTTAATATAATACAGCATGAGTCTTAATAATGAATAAATTGCCACAACTGCTGAAGAAACAGAAATTGAAAAGGAAATTTTCTCTTGGCCCAGGATATATTGATCAAAAGGTAAGCAGTAATATAGATGAATTTAACAACATATATTATCATTTTTATTTTTTCATATATTTGAGTGTGTGAATTTTATATTGAAAATTGATAAGGTGGTTTGGCAAAGATTATATTATGTAGTGTTTTTCTAGGCAATTATAATTTTTTATTTCCACTTGCAAAAAATTATCTCTAAGTGGAAAAGTGTTTTCAAAATTGTTATAACTTTTTTTTTTTTTTTTTTTTTTTTGCGGCACCGGTGATTGAACTCACAACCTTGTGCCTGCCAGGGCAGGCGCTTAAGGCACTGAGCCAAACTCCCAGTCCTGGTTTTTTGAGGCAGGGTCGCACTATGTAGCTCATGCCGGCCTTGCGCTCGCGTTGTAGCCCAAGCCGGCCTTGAACTCACAACGCTCCGCCTACCTCAGCCTCCCGAGTGCTGGGATTAAAGACGTGCGCCACCACGCCCGGCAAAATTGTTATAACTTTTAAATTTCATTTTTTAAAGATAGGTTTGCTGTAGTATATCTCTTTAGTGAATATCTTTTCCAGTTCCACTACTACTTCTTAAAACTAACATCTAGGAGCTAAAAATATAGCTAGGTGGTACAGTGCTTGTCTAGCACATGTAAAGTTCTGGGTTTGATTCACTTTACTGACTGTATCACTGTAAAATTTCCTTTGTCATTGGTAGTATTTTTTTTCTTAAAGTCTGTTTTTCTATTATCACATCCACTTCAGCAGTGCAGCTGGTTTATTTATCTATTTATTTTTTGGTTGCTATTTGTTTGTTTGTTTTTACTCTTTGCCTGATATATCCTTTTTTCCACCCTTTTACTTTCAACCTTTAGCAGTATAACACAAGCTGAAGACAGTAATGAAATAGAAACTAAACTCTGAAATAGAAAATTTTAGTTTATCAGAACGTTGTTGAAGGTAAATGCATTAAATTGTTCAATGAAAGATAGCAGACCATGAATGGATTAAAAATTTTTAAATTATTCAACCATGTGATGTCTGAAAGGGACAAATTTTAGATTTAAATAATAGATTGAAACTAAAAGGATGGAAAAAAGGGTATACTAAGCAAAGACTAAAAAAATACAACTGAGATGGTTGTAATATTAGAAAAACAGACTTAAAAAAATGCTACCAAAGACAAAGAACATTTTAAAATGCTATAATCAGCATATCATTTCTATTTATTTGTCTTTTTTGAACTATTTTCTCAATTGTTGTTATGTTGATTACCATTAATATCATAATTCATAATGATCTACTTCATATTAATACTTAATGTAATCTAGCTATGTGTTGATTAAGATCAGCTTAAATACAAAGCTATATATATTTGTAGTTTATGAGAACTCCTTCATAATTTTATTTTCTCCTCTTCTGTTATACTGGTATGGTAAAATATTTCTCCATTATATGTTCATATTTTTAACATTTGCTTTATATGATTGTCATTTAAATCCTGTATGAAGAAAATCATGACAAACAAAATATGTTCATATTATTTAGGTTTATCACTGCAGTTATGATTATGGATGCTCATTATTTATTTCTGTTGATCTGAGTTTGTTCTAGTGTTTCTCCATTTTGCCTGAGGAACTCTGTTCAGAATTTCTTGCATGACACTTATTTGGTAACAAATTTTCTGGTTTTGTTTCTCCTCGAATGTTTTAATTTTTCTTAACTTTAAAGAATAATTTGTCAGATAAAAAATTCTTGGTCAGTAGGTTTTTGTTTTCAACCTCCCAGCATTTTGAACATAGCACTCTTCTGGTTTTCTTTTTCTTTCTTTCTTTTTTTTTTTTAATTTTAAAGAGAAAAAAAGAAACAACAGAAAAATCAAGCAGCAAGCAAATAACAACAACAAAAGCAAAATGACAACAATGTCAAACAACAATAGCTATATAAGTTTTCAAAACAAGATGGTAGGAATTTAACAATGGTTATTATACTGCATATTGTTATCTTCAAAATAGTTGCTCAGGTTACCAGATAAAGGAATAAAACAAAACAGTAAAATGGAACAATGCATTGGATTCAAAAACAAGACAGAAGGAAATCCCCAACAATTGCTATAATGCATATTGTTATCCTCCAAATAGATGCTCATACTACCAGTTTTAGGCCTGCAAAGTCAATCAAACAATAGAAACATTAAGTTATTGTAATTATTACTTTTCACTTCAGTTGCTATTATCTCAGCCTGACTTCCTCCAAATCAGTGCCTTGCTTAAGGGATTGGGGGCTGGTCTTCTTGTCTCCAGCCCGTGCACTGGCTGGCTCACAGGAAAGCATGTTTTCGCTTCTTGATTCTCTTCCCATTTCCCATGGTGGCTGCTCATGGCTCAGGAAAAGTCCATTGTTTTGTGAAAAGGAATTGGCTGTTATTTTTGCTGCAGTTCCTTTATGCAGAATAAGTGTTCTCTCTCTTGCTTTTTTCAAGATTCTTTTTTTTTTTTTTTTTTTTTTTTTTTTTTTTTTTTTTTTTTTTTTTTTTTTTTTTTTTTTTTTTTTTTTTTTTTTTTTTTTTTTGATGTTTTGAGTATGATGTGTCTCAGTGTGGTTCTCTTTGATTTTTTTCTACTTTGTAATCACTGAGTTTCTTGGTAGTGGTGGTTGTTTTACTTCAAATTTGACAAGTTTTGGGCATAATTTCTTGAAATATTTTCTCTTTCTTCTCCTTCAAAGGATCTTATTAAGCATTTGTTGGTATGTTTGATAATATAAATTTTAAAATTCTTTTTCTTTTTTTTCTTTAGACAGGAGAGTATCAGTTTTCTTACTTAAAGTTGCTGATACTTTCTTCTGTTTGCTATCATTTGAAGAATTTATTATTTCACATCAATAATTCATCATTTATTTATTTTTATCAACTATACCTTTTTATTGATATTTTTTATTTGGTGAGACAGAAAAAACAAAAAAATTAATAGACTTGGTTCTTGCTGAAAATTACTGGTTGGGTCATATTATGACAAGTGCATGGCAATGAGGACTTGGAAGTGATCATACTCTGATTTTCTCTGTTGCCAAGAATTCAGGCCTTTATTTTTTAAGGTTACAATTGAGCTAATTTCCTAGTCCATTTGCACAGCTATGATGGAATATTCCAGAATGGGTAATTTATAAAGAGCAGAAATTTATTTTCTTATAGTTTTGGAGGCTGGGAAGTCCAAGATCAAGGTGCCAGCATCTGGCAAGGGTCATTTTATTGTGTTTTCACATGGCACAAGCAAAAGATAAGTTTACCATGATATCCTCACATGACACAAAAGCAAAAGAAAGTGAACTCCATCCTATAAACCTTTTTGTAGCTGCTTTGAACCATCAATAAAGACAGAGTATCACAATTTAAACATCTCTCATTATGCTTTACCTCTCTCTCAACAATGTTGTCTTGCTTGGAGAATTAAATTTCTAACACATGAATTTTGGAGACACATTCCAGATTATATCAACCAGATATTAGTGGATGGGATTAGGGTTAAATTAAAATGCCAGAAAGTTTACTTTCCTTATCAAGATTTAGCCATTTACTGAAAATAAGTGCTCCCAGGTTTTCTGAAAGTCTTGGATTGATCTCTAAAGTTCTGAAAAATGTTTACTTGAATATTTTAAAACCATTTTTTATTGCTCTTTTCTAGTGGCATTTTTCAGCCTTTTTTACTCTGCCACTTCCTTCTATTGTTTTTCACTTGTACGTATCTATTTTTTCTAGAGTCTGTTCTAGGACCCACAACACATATTCTTTATTTCAGTGTACTATAAATCAATAAATTATGCTTAAAATAAGAACTTTAAATGGATATAATTCTTTCTACCTTCACTGTATTATTTTGCTGTTATTATCATGTATTTTGCTACTGTAGGTGTTCTCACCCTCATGATACGTAGTCTTTCTTTTCATTTATTTATTTATTTATTGGTACCAGGCATTAGACTCAGCACCTTGTGCTTCCCAGGCGGGCACTGCGCTGCTAAGCTATATCCCTGATTTTCCTTTTATTTTAAATAGCCAGATGTCCTCAGAATAAGTTGGGAAAAAATTTTAAAATGACTTGCCTGTTAACTGACATATTTAATTACCATTCTAGCTATTCAATCTCTCATTACTAATTTTTCTAAAATAAAGGAAAAAACTGAAACCCAAAAGAATACATTTCTCTCAGTGTAGTTTTCTAATAAATTCTATCAGCTTTCGTTCATATGATGTTTCATTTTCCTCCTTATTGTTGAAAGGTTATCCTTTCCACACAACTAATTTTAAGTTAATGTTTTTTCTTTTAGCCTTAAAAATGCCATTTATTTATTATCTGACTTAATTAGTTCATGACGAAAAGTAAGGGAAGTCATTTTCTTTATTATTGTCTTGGATGAAGTGTGCTCTTTTCCTCTGGTTACTTTCAGCTATTTTTATTAGCTTTTGTTGAGATCAAATGGATTATTATGTACTTTTCCATTTATCTTGTTTGAATTTCACCAATCTTGTATGTCTGAGTTGTTCATCAAAAAATTTGTGAAACTTCTACTATGTTTCTAACACTTTTTTTCACATCATGTTTCTCCAACTGTCCTTAAAATTCAATTTCACATACACAAAACTAATAGATAATGATTTGTTTTCTGTTTAGAATTCAATTCATATATTTCCTTTCTCCTTGTGTTGACTAACCTGTGTCAGTCAACTGAGTTATTTTTTCTGCAGTGTTCATGAGGATGTTAAGCCTATGTGATGAACAGATTTTTTATTTCAGACGTTGTAATTTTCAGAGATCTTGCTAGCATCTAGGGTCAGTTTAGATATGCTTTACCTTTGCTGCTCTGCCCAAAATGCAGATATTGTAAGAATGTCTAAAGTTGCAAATGTTTCTTATTCTTTTCTACTCACAGTGTCTCTTCCCTTTCTACAAAGTTAGTAATTGTGGTCGGAAAGAATCATCAGGACAAACAAACAAACAAACAAAAAAATCTGTTAGGAAATAAAAACAAAATGAAATCAATGAAGCAAGCTTATACCTTAAAAATTTAGCAGAAGAAGACTAAAATAAACCAAAATTAAGAAGGAAAGAACAAAAAATACTTAGAAAAGAAATATAGGAAAGAGAAAACAATGGACCATGATACCAACACAAATTCAAAAAACTGTTAGTAACATGGTTAAACCTCTATGAATCTTTAACAAAAAAAAAAAAAAAAAAAGGAGCTGGGCAGGATGGGGCACACCTATAATTCCAGCACTCAGGAGTCTGAGGCAGGAGGATAGTTGGAAGTTCGAGACCAGCCTGGGTTACATAGTGAGCACAAGGCCAGCCTGAACTGCATAACATTACACTGTTTCAAAAGGACAAAAAAAAAAAAAAAAAATCAAAATTAAGAGGGAGAAGAGAGAGTGTATCTCAGACCTACAGCAAATAAAAAGATATTGAAGGAACAGAAGGTTTCTTCCAGAATCTTTGACAACTGAAATGAAACTGACAAATAGTTTGAATGACACAAAATATCTACTGTGGCACAAGAAGAAATAGAAAGTCTACATCTGCCTATATTTTCTGAAGAAATTCACTTTGTAACTAACATTTTTTCCAGAAGAAAAAGTCTTTGCTCAGGTGGCATTACTGGTAAATTTCATAAACATTTAAGAAAAAAAAATTCCAAACTTGTACAAGTGCCATCAGAAACAGAGGAAGTCAGAATAGTTCCCTATTCATTTTATGAGACTAGAATAACACCACTTTTGACTGCACACAATTTTGTTTGATAAAAAAACCATGATTACAAGTCCAGAGTAATAATTTCATTTTAGATGAAAATGTAACACCATAATTAATATGTCTAAGGTATAAATACAAGGAAAGCATGCATCATAAAAGTTGTGTATGTCTCAGGATACAAGGATTTTAGCATTAGAAATTGATCCATATAATTTACAGTGTTATCAGAATAAAAAAGAAAAAATGATTAACTATATAAATTGGAAATACACTTGACAAAATTCAATACCTATTCAAGTAAAAATTCTTAGCAAAGAAAAAAAAAGAATATTCAATTTGATGAGGAGTCTCTACTACAAACACATAGTAATTATCTTATTAAATGGTAAAATACTAAGTGTTTCTCCACTGAGATTGGTAAAAAGGCCGGAAATTCACTCCTTCCTGATCTGTTCAGTGTGCCACTTAAGGTCCTACTGAATACAGTAAGTGATGAAAAAGTCCTCAAGGCATTTAAAACTGGCAAGAAAGAAATGATGTTGCATTATTTATAGTTGGCATGATTTGTGAACACAGCAAATTTCAAGGAATAACCCTCCCCCCCCAAAAAATAAAAACTTCTAAAATCAATGAATGCATCTGGCAAGATCTAAAGACATAAAAACAAATTTGGAAATTTTCTACAAATTTCATGTGAAAGCACAAAAGATCTGCATTAATAAGTCAATCTTGGAAAAGAAGAAAAAGTGGAAAGATATAATATCTGACTTAAAACTTACTGTAAGGATGCAATCACTGAGATATTTTGGTATTTGTAGAGAGTAGTCAATAGTGACAGACAATTGACAATGACAATAGACAATCAGAGGTAGACCTACATCTTGTTTTTAAATTTATTTTTTTATTTTTAAGAGAACAAAACCAAACAAAATAAAACAGAATAAAGCCAATCAAAACAAAACAATGAAAGCGATACAGAACTTCAAAATAAGATAGTAGGAAATCAATAATGGCTGCCATAATGCCTCTAGTTATTTTCAAAATAGCTGTCCATACTATCAGACATATTAAAATCAATCCAAATAAAACAGAAGAAAACTAATCAAAACAAAATAGTGAAAGTGATACAGAATTTCAAAACAAGATGACAGGAAATTAACAATGGCTATCATAATATATCTTGTTATCTTCAAAATAGCTGCCCACACCATCAGATATAATAAAATCAAACCAAACAAAACAGAATAAGACCAATCAAAACAAAACAATAAAATGGTACAAGACTTCAAAACAAAATAATAGGGAATTAACAATGGCTTCCACCTTCCATTTTTAGATGTTTCCTCCTCTTTCACCTTTACAATATCTATTGTACATTTTGGATCCCACTAACTCCTTCAGTTTTTTATACTAGGAAGACAACATGATGTTCATGTATGTGAGTCCAAACCATTTCACCCAAAAGCATGATCACAAGTTTCATCTATTTACCTACAAGAGCCTGGTGATTATCCTTCTTTTATAACTGAGTAGATTTCCATCGTATAAAAATGCTGTATCTCCCTTATTTATTCTGTGTTGATGGACAAGCTCTCCCTGCTTTTTTTCTGGTTTGCTGTCACATGGAGCATTGTTTTCTCTCCTTTGACTTTCAACCTATTAAATTCCATTCGAGTTAACATGTTTCTTGTATACTGCATTTTGATGGATCTTGTTTCTTGATCCACTCTGCCTGTGTTTCTTTTTATTGGTCAGTTGAGGCCATCTACATTAATGGTTATGGCCAACATTCACTGGTTTGCCTCTGCCATGCTTTTTTCCTGCCATTGGCTCCCTACTTTTCCTCTCCTTTCAGTTGTCTGCCTGGTTCGGTGATTCCACTCTGCTGCTGTTCCTGGGACTGTGGTCATTTTTTTTCTCTCTCTAGAATATCCTTCAGTACTCTTTGGAGGGTTGGTTTGGTGGTTATGAATTTAATATGGTGCAACTTACTTCGTGTCATTTTAAGAAAAGTTACTTATAATCACTCTTTAGGTATTGTTTGTAGTTTCTCATTACAAACAAGGCTAAAATTAACCCATCACTGTTGCTTCTATCATCCAAGTTTAATATTTAATGTTGTCTTAGCGTTAATCTTGATCATGAATTTGCTCCAATTACCTCATTTACTAATTTTAGCTACACTGTTAAGTGAGTAAATATTAAGATATATATTTTGTCAAAAGTATTCTTAAGTTTCTATTATTCTATTTGTTAGCTTCAAGTAATAAGTATGATTAAAACATACAAAGTTTAAATTTAAAAAAATATTACATTAAAGGGGATATTGCCATTAATCTCCTTCAAGATCCTCCTCCTGTCTGCTTGTAACACATTTCTCCCATTGTTCTTGTCACTGTCAGAAGTAGTTCTGGAAATTATATTCTGTGTCTTTATGAGGTACAATAAAAAGTACGGTGACTATTGCTACTGAGTGCCATACAAAAGAAAGGCAGACTTGTTTTCTTCTTTAAATTTTTATTACAGCTTTTTTGCTGTATATAATGATTTCATTATTATGGAGAGTTGGTGCATCTACATTGTGTCCTCTTCCACCTAATTCATTAGATCTGGCACCAGGGAACCTCTGGCTCTTCCATAATGTCAAAATGAGTATGAGAAACAAATGTGGTGGATCAATCAGACATAGAAGGAGCCGCAAAAGCAAAACCAAGATGCTCAGGAAAAGGCATTTCAAGAATTGCTTCAGAAAGTAGCAAGAACAATGGGTAAGTGCCTTGTATATATATATATATATATATATATATATATATATACAATTGTATATATGTATATATATTGTATATATATATACAAGATATTGAACTCACAACGTTGTGCTTGCCAGGCAGTCACTTATGCCACTGAGCTAAATCCCTGCAATAATTTTCTGTAAATTTAAGTGTTCATAATTTTAATCACACCTCAGATTTTATTTCCTGCTAATTCCTATGTGAAAAATTCACTCCAATTTTCATTACTCTTTCCTTATGTCTTTTGTTAAAGTTAATGGCTAAACATAAAAACTGCACTTTTTTCACTGTTATTTCCAACTTATATTTAATTCCACTAAGTTAAATACTTGCCAGATAGTCTACAAAACTTGCATGTCTGATGTCCATTTTTTTGTAGGTTTGCCAAGAAGTGCTTATAGGAATATATTCCTTGAAGTTTGGAGTATTTATAGCTATCGATGGTTTTTATTTTTAAAGAAATGTTTTAACTGGACATACAATGTTTGTCTCACATTTTATCCATTAAAATAATTTTTAGAAGTTGCTGCATTCTTTTTCTTATGTAAATGTAGTTTTGATAATTATCATGTCAATGTAATAGTTGTGACAATTGCGTAAGTGATCTTTATCTCCCATCTGGATAACAAATGAAGTTTTCTAACTCTTCTTAGAAATCTAATAATTTTTGTTTATGGCTTGTAATTCAAAAATTTTATTCAGTTTTTGCAGGTGCATAGTATCCATGATCTTTAATATTTTAGTAAGTATTTTCCTTTCTTTTCTTTAGAAAAGCATAAAAAGGTTTATTAGGCAGAATTTGAAGTACACACTCAAAGAAAATAGAGTTTAAGCCCTTAATAGAGTGGTAAAGCAAAAGCAGGAAGAAGCAAAAAGGGGGTGAGCAAGTCTCTTTTTCTCTCTTCTGTTATAAGCAGACTACCGCCCCTATGGTGGGTGTAGCACTCACACCATCTCCCTACCTTCCTCTTACACAGGCTCAGGATGTTTTTAAAGTGAGGACCCTGGCCCCCTGCTGAGCCATTTAGTTAAACTTCTACACTTCTCAAGTGACCCAATGAATCAACCATTACAATATCTTAGAGTGTAAACAGCCTCCCTGGCGCATGTCTTCTATACCCTAGAATGTATAATTGCTGGGTTACTTAGTTAAGCTTCTAAATTTCTCAAGTTGACCCAATGAATCAAAAATAACGTGTACTTTAGAAATCTGCCTGTCAATTTTTAGCAAAATTCTATTGTCGTGTTGAATAGCATAATTCAATATAGATTTAGGTATAATCCTGGGGAGAAATGAAATTTACATCACATTTTTCCTTCTTTTCTAGAACATTTGCATATCTTGCTATTTAGTCATTAATATTTTTCAATAATGTCTTTCAACTTGTTTATACATGGATCTTATTCATTGTTTACTTGATCACTCTTAGTTATTTGTCCATTTTTTGGGGGGGAAACATATTTTCTTTTATACTTTACATTTAGATTTCAATATTTACAAAATCATTTTATTGTGTATAATGTGTTTTGGATAGTTAAAAACCTGAGGAATTTGTGAATCTATAAAAGATTTGATCTTGGTTTACCAGAGAAAAGCAAGTAGCCTACCCACTAGTAAAAAGATGATGGCTTATTTTATAAGTGAAAGGATTCTCTTTTTTACTGGGAATACTAGAGGCCTAGTGTATTTTTTTTTTTTAAGATGAGTGATCTAATACAATTTGCTTATAAATATATGCTGGAACTTTTGAATCTGTTTCTTTATTTTAAGGTCTTGTTTCTGTCCTTTACTTTATCAACTAAGCTCATTTGTAGATTCATAGTATCTTTAAGGGATTTGAGATGTGATGAACCTAGGAGAAAAACCAAAGAAGCCTAAATAACAAAAACAAGCCTATGGTGTGCACATGTGAATAACTTTGGGTAACTCTGTGTCCTGAAATACAAAATTACAGTTAAAAGAGAAACTTTAAAATTATGATATTACTCATTTCCTTTTTGTATATTGTGCTTCTCCATTTTAGTTTTAAATACTTTTTCTTTTCCATTTCTTTGAATTGCTTCTTTTAAATCTCCAATTGTATATAGGTTGGCTCTCTGATTTGCTTGGGTCTATGTCTATCACATTGTATTAATTTCTTGTTGCTGCTCTATGTTACAAATCACCACAAATTTAGTGGAGTAAAACAGGAAGAAATTATCTTATAGTGCTGGAAGTCGCAAGTCTAAAAATGGGTTGGCAGAGCTGTGCATCCTCTGCTACACAAAGGGGAGACCAGTGTCCTTGTTGCTCAGCCTCCGGAGGCTGCCTCAATACAATTATGTTTGACTCATTGGTTTCACGTCGTTTTGACCTCTGTTTTTTTGTCTTCATCCTCTGCCCCTGACCCCTTTCCCTCTATGGAATCTGCCTCTTTGACTTCTGCACCCACCTTAATAATTCAAAATAATCGTATCTGAACATCCTTCATCTTCTCTGCAAAGTCCTTTTGCCTTTAAGGCAATATTTTTAGAAGTTTCAGGAATTAGGATGTAGACAATTTTGGGGAACTATTAGTTCACTTGCCACACAAAGAATTCTCAAATCCTCTTATTATTTTTAAATATTTCAGTTTGTTTTTCCCAGATTTTTTATTTATTTTATTTATTTATTTATTTTTTTTTTGCGGCACCAGGGATTGAACTCACAGCCTCACGTCTGCCAGACATGCACTTAAGCCACTGAGCCAAACTCCCAGCCCTTTTCCCAGATTTTTATTCCTATTTCCCTTTTTGTGCTTTCTTTGATGTCTCTTGCTCTTGTGCTTTTCTAATTTAGTCTTCTTTAAGGGAATATTGCTTTGTTTTATCTTAGTTTTTAAAAACTGATCTCTATTAATTGGTTCTGAGTTTTTCAATTTCTTGTTTGCAGTTTTTAATGAAAGCCTTAATTATTCACTAACACTTTAATATTCATTCAATATTCATCTGCTCTATAACCTGATTTTTCTACTGAATTCCCATTGTTTGCCTTAATGTTATTATAGCCTTGTTCATGATTTCCTTTTAATAAATTTTTGTTGTTTTAGAAAGTGTTTGTTTGGTTTTTTATTTTTTTGAATGAGGAATAAAATAAAATTTCTTGGGTTATCAGAAAACAAGCAGGCCAAGGTAGCTTTCTCTGTAGCACAGTTTAAGAATTTCTTTTTCTATTTTTATCAACAAAGAGTGATGATATGTCCTGTTTCTCCATTCACTTGTTTGCTTCTCTGTGCTACATCTGACTTAGAAAAGTTTTTCTGTCTTGAGGTCTACAAGTCTCCCTCTCAGGGCTGTGTTCTCTGAATCAGGTTTTGCATTTACTTCCTTTTTTGTTTTTCTATTTTTTACTTCTCCACGAATAGGAAAGAATAATTTTTTATTCCTGATTTTTTTCAAAAACAAATTTATTACATATTTTTGATGTATACAACAAGATGCTATGGAATATACATAGAGATAATTAGAGACAATAGTGAGGCAAATTAACATTTGCCTTGTCACCTAGTTTTTGTGTGGCAAGAGCAGCTAAAAATGAATTGTCTCTTAAAGTGCTTCCTGGATTCTCTCTTCCCATTCCCCACAGCTCATGGTTTTTGCTCAGTTTGGTTGTTTTCAGTGGGATGAGGCACTGTTTTTGTGGAACAAGTAAGAATCTATTGATTGCTAGAACAACCACACTCATTTTTTGTTTCCCTCACCTCTGCAATTTTGGCATTGTTTGGCAACTCTGAACTTTTTTGTCTTCAGTCTCACTGTTTATGCTCAGATTTTTCTTCCCAGGTTTCCTTTCTGGACAAATCCTTTCTTTGGGGTGGTGGCTTAACATTTAGTAACTTTTTGTTTCTATGACTTTTAGGCTACTTAGTTGATTTTCACCTCACACTCTTTCCTCATGCTGTTCATCTAGCTGTGGTGGGTTTGTTACCAGCGTATATCATATCTTGGGGATGGTGGTCCTCATCATCTTTAGATATACTGATTTTTCTATTTTGTTTTGTTCTTTATCATTTAACTTTTTGGTTGTTTTTATACTTTCACTTTTTAATATGTGCTGTCTTAGTTACTTTTCTCTTGTTGCTATGACTAGATACCCAATGCCCAAAATTAAGGAATGAAAGATTTATTTAGCTCACAGTTTATAAAGGTTTCAGTCCATAATCAGCAGGCTCCAAAGCCAGGTGGCATGGCAGAAGGACAATAGTTCATGAAGTTGGGAGACAGCAAAAGCAGCAAGAAGCAAAAAGGGGGTGAGCAAGTCTCTTTTTCTCTCTTCTGTTGTAAGCAGACTACCTGCCCTAGGGTGGGTGTAGCACTCACACCATCTCCCTGCCTTCCTCTTACATAGGCTCAGGATGTTTTTAAAGTGAGGACCCTGGCCCCTGCTGAGTCATTTAATTAAACTTCTAAACTTCTCAAGTTGACCCAGTGAATCAACCATTACAATATCCCAGAGTGTAAACAGCCTCCCTGGCACATGTCTTCTATACCCTAGAATGTATAATTACTGGGTTACTTAGTCAAGCTTCTAAATTTCTCAAGTTGACACAATGAAGCAACAATAACATGTACTTTAGAAATCTGCCTGTCAATTTTTGGCAAAATTCTATTGACATGTTGCCTTATATTGATTTACATATAATCCTGGAGAGAAATGAAATTTATATCACATTTCTACCTTTTTCTAGAACATTTGCATATCTTACCATTTGGTCATTAGTATTTTTCAATAATGCCTTCCAATTTTTTTCTATATGAATTTATTCACTGTTTGCTTGGTCACTCTTAGTTGTTTATCCATTTTTTGTGGGGGAGCCATATCTTTCCTATTATGCTTCACATTTAGATTTCAATATTTACAAAATCATTTTATCATGTACATTATGCACATATTCCACAGGCTACTGAATTTTGAAAAATATAATATTGCATTCAAAAAATCCATTTTTTGATAAATAATGTTATCATTAAAGTTGTTTTCATCAACTTACTTAACTTAAATAATTGCATAATAAAATATCTGACATAGTAATGGCTGAGTAAATGATACACATAATCATTGTTATTTTCATTAGTATTACAGTATTTTCTTGTCAGACAAATGTGTCACTTGAAAATAATGATGCATTTTTATGTTTTGTTTTATATTTATATCTCATCAATTTCCTTATTTTTTGTGTTAATTTGGAATATCCTGAGTGGTATAGAAATACAACTGTATTTAATCAACATGTATAATTGTTGCTGCTGTTTGTTAAATTCTTTCATCAGTTTAAAGAAGTCAAGTTCTATTTATTGTTGGATAAGGGTTTTTAAACAATCAGTAATACAAATTGATTTTTGCATGTTGATAGTTTTTACATCTATTAGAGTGATGTTTTTTTCTTTAGTATACAAATGTGCAAATTTCATAAAATTTCAGTGACTAGTTGCATTATAGCAAAGTAAACTTAAGGGGGGCTGGAATTAGTATTAAGTGAGTGAATGTATAGTGTCCCATTATCTACATTCTTTTCAATATTCACCACACTCATCTTTTGATATTTGAAGTTTCACATAAATTCCCTGTAATTTCAAGGTGCTGCTGCTTAACAGTATGAACCAATTCATAGTACAAACAAATCTCGCTGAAAACAGTGGCACAGTCTTATCATTTCCTGCATTGATTTCTGCTTTTTGATAATTATTTTTTAGTTCATAAATCAGTAGCCTCTTGACATCTTATAATCTCTGAACTGAGATATCATTACCCACCTGACTTACCTAAAATTATAGGTAAAGGGAAGTGTGGCAAATAAAAGGAAGCATTCAAAAGTAAGAACATAGCAATGAAAAATATGGGTTTTCATTATAGTACTCACTTACACACCTGTTCTCAAGGTTGTATTTGATGCAGGATCATTTCTCTCTCAGCTACTCATTTCTTATTTACTTTCAACCAGTTCCTTATTAGGTAGCTTCCTGAGTTCACAGGCAACCTGAACATTTTTGTGACAGCTTTGCACCCTTGATGATCCTGTATCTACAAGGTTGCTGAACCATTCTTGTCACTTGTACAACCACATGTGATATACTAGGAGTGGTCCAGCAAGATTCTCAAAGTAATAGACATACTCTTCTTCCTCCTTTTTTTCTTTTTTTTGAGACAGGGTCTCACTATGCAGTTCAGACTGGCCTTGAACCCACTATGGAGCCCAGGCTGGCTTGGAACTCATGGCAATTCTCCTGTCAAGCTTCTCAAGTGCTGGGATTATAGGTATGTGTGCAGCAGACATACTCCTCCTTGTCTCAAATCATGGATCATAAACCCTATTTCTCCTTGGTAGAAATAATCATTTACCTTAGATAACATAGTAACAAATACAATTCATGAAGTTCTTCCCATGATGTGAACAGTTCTCCACCAACAAACCCTTGCATCATGTCATTTCTGCCTGGGAGCTGGCAAACCATGGACTAAAGCTTCTGAAACCGTGAGCCAAAATAAATGTTTAAGTTGTGGGTTTTAGGTATTTTGGGTCAGCAATGAAGAAAATGACTATTATTAATGATTTGGTTTAAGTGATTATGGCATAATATATTATTGAATAATAATTCATAAAGTCTTGTTTACATAGATCCTGAAAAAGAAGACTGACACAAACGAGCTCATTTTACAGTCTTTGCTTGAACCAGTGCCACTCAAAACTGTGAGTATTTTGAAGCATCACATCCTTACATTAACTATGAACTGAAGAACTAAGAAAATTTTTATGTTGTTTTGAGATACAAAAGTCTGGAAAAAGTCATCATCGGACAACTAGTGAAGGCTTTAGAGCCCTGGAGCAGAGATTAAGTAGCCATGTTAGGTGAAAAATTACCCACAAAGGCAAATATGAGCTATTTCCTTTGAGTTGCAGTAAGGCTATGGGTTCATAGTAAAAGTACCAAATTTCTTGTCCAAATGTGGAAAAAGCTTTTTGATAAATTTTTGTGTTTGTAAATTTTGTTATTTAAATGTTAAAGGAAGAATTCTTTTCTCCTGGAAGCTGGAGACAATGAATTAGAACAAATCTGTGAATCTTATATCCAGGGATAGTTATATAAAATATAAAATTATGAAATTAAATAGGATACAATAAAAGGTATGATATTATCATATCGATTACATATATGCAACTAAAACAACTAAAATACATGCAGATACATTTGCATTTCAATTCATCTGAAGACAGTAATGTTTGTACATGATTGATGTTTGGAAACAATGGCTTTGATATTCTTTATTATGACAAATGAGAACTCTAGGAGATGAAAATTTTCAAGCTTTCCTGTTTGTTAGAGAATGATAAGATATTTAGCAGTAAGCAAATTTTTTAATCACTTTCTGTTAAATTTGCTTTTGAACAGTTGGTACTATGTGTGCATGGTGTTATATTACTTGGGATTTCTCTGATCCACCACACTTAGCTACTTTGGTCACTAAAATGTCTACTATGCAGAGAAGAGGCAGTGAAGTGTGACTAGGTCTTAACTGAGAGTCTCCTGAATTTACTTCATAGGGCTTGCACTGGAGTTTGAGTCATCGCTAAGAGTCATTTCTAGGTATGAGATCCCTAGGTGGTACAGCCTTTTCTATGTGCTATGCATCATTTAGGTATTGCAGTTCTCCTGGGCATAGGGAGGTGTCCCATTAACTGCTTCATCTAGTGCACTCAGTCCTTGCAAGTATCTTGAGGTTTTGCTCTAAGGTGGATTATGTTCTCCATTCCATTTGGTGGGTTAAATGCCTCAGATCCTGACCAGATTTACGGTTTTCTTCTAAGACTAAATGCAAATGTTACTCTATTCATGTTTATTTACTTTGTTAATGTTGTGAATAAGACTTATTGTATCCAGACCACCAGTAGGTTTATGCACTTTCAAGATTTTTTTTTCCTAGTAAAAGTAAGACTGCTCAGATCAGAGTAAAATGCTTACTGGGTATTTGTTTACAACATACCAATAATCATTTATATTTTAAACCGTTGTCTTAGTAAGAAAAACCCCCTTCCAAAGTTAGGGCTGTGAAAGAATCTTCCCCTCCACCTATTCAACATTATAATGAACTATGTGCCAGAGAATGTTTTGGAAAGGTGTGCGTGTGTTTTCTAGGATTAGTAACAGTTTAATTCTCCAGAAAAAGCTGAAAGTGAAGCAACGCACACCCATGTTCATATTACAGACATGGATCCTTTCCATTTCCAGCAACTCTATTTCAATGCTTTTGAGTGGGAGAAGTTTGTTGGTGAGCTTGACTGTTAGAAGCAGATAAGAGAAGAAGCTTAAAGATAAATTGGAAATACTTTTCCTAAGTGACTTTCATTTTAAAAACAGAAAATCTCATATTACTCCTTATTTTAGAACTTTTAATGGAATGCAGTTGCTAAATGAGAAGTAGGTAATAATTGTTGGACTACTGAATAGCATTTAGTCATAGTGTATTTATCTGTTTTTAATATCTTTCTCCACACTAGCACAAAATAGGAAATACCAAATTAAAATATACTTAAATTATGAATAAATAATGAAAACAAATATTTTGTGAAAACAAATAAATTATGAAAACAAAATTTCTTTGGAGTAACCTTTATGTTAGCATCATGCTAGGAGGAGACAATTTTCATGTTTGCTTATATAGTACAGTATTTAATGTGTTTAAATTATTGGATGCCTAAATGGTAGGTTAATTATAAGGCTATCTACATATCATATTTTAAAACTTATTTTGTTAATGTTTTAAGGATGATCACTAATTTTTGTGTTGTTATATGCAATAACTTCTAAAAATAAAGACCAATTTTTATTCCTGGAAAAAAATGAAATAAGGATATGAACACAGATAAAGAGAGGGAGATGAGTTTGAAGACAGACTTTTTTGTGTGTGTTTTTATAATTCAGATGACATTCTTGTTATTTTAAAACAAAGTCACATATTTATAACCAGATATATACTTTAAGCCAAGAAGGGAATACAGAGGAAAATGTCCTTTATATAAATAATTGCTAGAAAAGTGTAGTATATTATTTAAATTTGGTGAATGAGAGTTTTTACCAAAGAGTTTGACAGTATCCTGAAATTGAATTGCTTTTGCCGGTCAGTTTGGACATTTTCCGTGTGCATTTGTACTTCAAAAATCAGAATAGCATTTTTTCCATCAAAAGAAATTGCTACAGTTTGGCTCTGGAATATACTGTAAACAGAAACAGTACCAAAATTTTAATTTTTTCCTGTAAAATATATTTAAAACATTGGTCTAAGAGTATAAAGCTTTAGAGGCTACTTTAGAAAATAAAATACCAGATATGAAAGTTTAGAAACACAACGTGTTGATTTCATTAAATGTCACTTGGGGTAGAAGATTGTTTTCTTTTAGGACTTGAAATATCTCACTCCAAGCTCACCTTTATTTGAGGGTTTGTGTTGAGAAGTCTACTGTGATTCTGATGCGCTTTCCTGTATAGGTGATATGTTTCTTTTGTCTAGCTGCTTTTAATATTTTGTTCTTGTGCTAAATTTCTGGAATCTTGGTTATTATGTGCCTTGGTGTAGATTTATTTTGGCCATGGCTATTTGGAATTCTATATGCCTCATTTATTTGTATGTCAAATTCTTTATCCATGTTTGGAAAGTTTTCTGCTATTATTTCTGTGAAGAGGTTTTTAATGGTTTTTGTGCTTTCCAGCTTTCTCATGGATTCCAGTCAATATCATGTTGTTCTTCTTTACTTTATACTGTAGCTGTTGGATTGATATTTTGAGGTCTCTTGTTATTTTTAAGATATCTTTCTTTTCCTGGTTGCCAGTCACATTCCTGACTCCCAGATCTGGTATTGCATTCTTACCTTCATTTAGTCTGCTGTGTATGCTTTTAGTGGGGTTTCTAATCTCTCTACATTTCTGTTTGGATCTGCTTCATTGGTTCAGTTTCTTGTCTATGTTTGGCATTCATGGTTTCCATCATTTTCTTGAGTCCTCAATTTGTTTATGTATCGGATTTAAAGTCTTTTATTTTGGTAGCCATTTATTTTTGCACCTTAGAAAGTATTTTTTTCTATGGCTTCTTCCATTTTTTTCTTTTTTACTTACACTGTTATCATTGAGAGAATTTCATTTGTGGGCTTCTGATTTTCTCTATATCCTTTTGTTCTTGACTTGTACTGAATGGGCTGGGCATTTTGTTTCTTAGTCTTGTCATTCTCTATTTTATTTTGTTTTCTATGTTGACCCTTGCAGATTTCTTATTTTAGCCTTATCACTAGTATTGAGGCTTTCCTAGAAGGTAAGTTCTAGGGACAGAAATAAAGACCAAGAACCATATACATCTGGAAGACGTCTGCAGGAATGTTTGTAGCAATGAATGCTCATGTGAGAGAAGCAGAAAGATCTCAAATAAACATCCTATTACTACTTCATAAGGATCTAGAAAAATGAGGGAAAGAACTCCAAGATTGATAAAAGGAAAAAAAAGATTAGGGCAAAAATAAATAAAACAGAGACTAAACTAAAACAAACAAAATAAAAAGATATTTCTTCAAAAAGTTGGAAAGAACTGAAAATATTTAGCTAGATTAATAAAGAGAGGAAACTCAAATTGGTGATAACAGTGGAACATTAAAACTGACACTTTAGAAATACACAATATCATTAAAGATTTTTATGAACAACTATATGCTAACAAATTTGATAACCTAGGAAAAAATGGACAAATTCTAGGACATTTACACCTTACCAACACTGAATGATGAACAAATAGAAAAGGAAAACACACATAATAAGATTGAATCAGTAATTAAAAGTTTTCCACTAAAGAAAAACCTAAGGCTGGTTTAATGCTCAAATCTGTTCTATATTTAAAGAATTAATAACAATTATTCTTAAATTATTTGAAAAAATTGAAGATCTGGAAATTCTTACAAACACGTTTTTATGAGGCCATCATTATCCTGGTACCAAAGCCAGGACACACAACAAAAATGAAAATTAGGGGTCAAAATCCTACATGAATGTAGGTGTAAAATTCTCAACAAAATACTAGCAAATCAAATCCAACAGCATGTTAAAAAGATTACTCATCATGATCAAATTGGACTCATTCCAAGGATATAAGAATGATTTATCATATACAAATAAATACATGTGATCCACCACACCAACAGAATGAAGGGCAGTAACTGCACAATCATTTGACAGAGTCAGAAAATTTGATAAAATTCAAATTCCCTTTGTAAAAATGCAGAACAAATTAAGTTTCTTTTTATTTATTTCTACTTTAGTTCTATTTCTATTTTATCTTATTTATTTTTGGTATTGGAAATCAAACTCACGACCTTGCACTTGTCGGGCAGGTGATGTGCCTCTGAGCTATATCCCCAGCCCACAAATTAGGTTTAGAAGGAACATACATCAACATAATAAGGTTCATACATAATAAACCAATAGCTAGCATTATACTTAACAGGGAAAAGCTTTCTTTCTAAGATCTGAAATGAGACCAGGATGCCCATTTTTGCCACTTTTATTCAACATAAAACTGGAAGTCCTAGCCAGAGCTATCAGACAAGAAAGGCAGGATATCTAAACTTTAAAAGAGGAAGTTGTATCATCACTCTTTCCAGATGACATAGTGTATGTACAGAAAACCTCAATGACTCCTCCATAAAACTACTAAAATTACTAAACAACTTTAGTAATTTAACAGGATACAAAGTCAGCACAGAAAAGTTAGTAGCATTGTTGTATGCAAGTTAACAATTGTCTGAACTAGAAACCAAGAGAGCAATCCCATTTACAGTGCGTACAAAAATACACATAAATCATTTTAGCCAGAGGTGAAAGATCTCCACAATGGAAAATATAGTACACTGATGAAAGAAACTGAAGATGGCTCAAAGAAAAAAAAAAATAGAAAGACATGCCGTATTTAAGGATTGAGAGAATCAGTACTGTTGGAATGTTCATAGTGCCCAAAGTGATCTACAGTTTCAATGCAATTCCTATCAAAATACCAATGGCATTCTTCACAGAAACAGAAAACAAAATCCTAAAATATGTATGGAACCACAAAAATACTGAACAGCCAAAACCACCCTGAAAAGAAAGCAGGAAACATTACACTCTTTGACTTCAAATTATGCTCCAGAGCTCTAGTCATCCAGACTGTATGATGTTGAAACAAAAACAGACACATAGGTCAGCGAAGCAGAATGCACATCTACAGTAGACTGATTTTCTCAAAGATGTCAATAACAGACACTTGAGAAAGGACAGTTTAAAAAAAATAAATGGTGCTGAAAACATTGGATAATCAAATGTAGAAAAATGAAAGTAGGACTCTGTTTCTCATCAGTTATACAAATCAATTCCAAGTGAAATAAAGATTTAAATGTAACACCCCAATGAGGTTATGGGAAGAAAACACAGGGTAAATGTTTCAAGATAGTGGAGCAACAAGGATATTATTAGACAAGACCCCAGAAACACAAAAAGGAAAACAATAAATAGATAAATAATGCTGCATCAAATTGAAATTCTTCTACACAGGAAAGAAAGTAATCATCAGTGAGAAATGGCAACCTATGGCATGGGAGAAAATATTTGCAAAGTATGCATCTGACAATGCGTTAATACACAGAACATGCACGACACTAAAATAACCTAATAGTACAAGACCAAGTAACTTGATTAAAAAATGAGCAATAAATCTAAATAGATATTTCTCAGAAGAGAACCTGGCTGACAGGTGTATCAAAAATGATCAATGTTGTGCATTTACTCTAGTCGTTTGTTTGTCTCTTTTGCTTTTTGTCTTTCTTATATGTGTCTTTTTTCTTTCTCTTAAATTGAAAAAAATGATCAACATCATTACTCATTAGGGAAGTGAAAACAAAAACCACAACAGAATATCAGTTCATCCTAATAAGAATGACAATTATCAAAAAGGCTAAAGATAACAAGCATTGGCAAAGATGTGAAGAAAAGGGAATCCTTTCACACAGTAGGGACTGTAAATTAATACTACCGCTACTATCGAGAACAGTATGAAGGGCCCTCAAAAAATTAAAACTAGAACTATCATGATCCAGTAATTTCACTACGTGGTACATATGCAAAGGAAATGAAATCAGTATAGCAAAGAGACATCTGCGCTCTCATGTTTACTGCAGCACTATTCACAATGGCCCGGAAATGGAAACTTCTCAAGTGTCCATCAACTGAAGAATGGATGAAGGAAATGTGATACATATTTATACACAACAGGATATTATTCAGCCATAAAAGGATGAAATCCCTTTATTTGTGACAATATAGATGGAATTGGAGTTCATTATGTTAAATTAAATAAGCCAGCCATAGAAGGACAAGTACTGCATAATCTCACTCATCTGGTGAACCTGGAAAAAATTGATCTTAAAGAAGTAGAGAGTAAAAGTAGTGGCTACCAGATGTTAGGGAGAATAAGGTGGAGGGCAGAATGCAGAAAATTTGATCAGTTGATGGTAAATTACAGTTCGAGAGGATCAAGAATTTCTAGTATCCCATTGTACAATATGATGACCGTAGGTAGCAATGGTGTCCTGTACATTTCAAAAAATGTAAAGAAATGTTTTTAGCATAAAGAAATGACACATCAGTATTTTTTTCCTTTTTTTTTTTTTTTGTACTAGGAATTGAACTCACCATGTTGCACTTGCCAGGCAGGTGCTATGCCACTGAGCTATATCCTTGGCCCAAAGAAGTGATAAATGTTTGAGGAGATAGATATATTTAACCTGACTAACATTATATAATTTGCAACTGTATGAAAGCATCATATAGTATACCATTAATATGTACAATTTTTAGGATCTTTTGTCAGTTAAATTAATAAAAACTGTTAAAGTGATAAACATTTTGTCAAATTTCTTACCACAATAAAATATTTAAAAATACATTGACTATTTGTATGTTTCAGTTAGAATATTGATGCCATCATCATACAAATATTCATATTCCTAATTTTTATAATATAGTTCTTTTTTTGTAGTACTCAAGATTGAAGCCAAGGCCTACATTACATCTCTACTCTTTTTATTTTTTATTTTGAGACAAGCTGTCATTAAGTTGTTTAGTTGCCTGGACTGGGTTCAAACTTGACATCCACTTGTCTAAAGTTTCCAGAGAGCTGGGATTACAGGTATGTGCCACCATGCCCACCTATAACCATTAAAAAAAACCTTTGTAATGTTTTAGGGCAGAAAACAGTATATGAAATATTTCAATTTATATGACAATTTATTTCATTTTTACCAATAGTTTCTCTTAGTCAATTGAAAAGAAAGTTTTTGTATTATTTTTTCTTTGTGAGACAGATTCTTTTGGCAATGTCTTGTACTCTGAGTAACTACTTTGAACATAGTGATATAGTGTATTTATCATTGTTATTCTTTTCCTATTTTGTTATGAACATTTATTTTTTCACAAAATAAAAATGAAAGGTATGTGTAAAAAATAAAATTTGTCCCCAGTTGAGGTTTAATTTTTCTCCAGATCCTGTTCCTCTTTATATGTGGCAATGCTTTCTTACGCTATTCTTTTATGGGTCAGGCAAGTCCCTTCGAATTGTTTAATTAGACTTTACGTCAAGTTTAGTCTATATCTGAAACTTAAGTGTGTATCTCTGAGTTTGTGCTCAGAGCATTTCTGATCACAGTCCTCTCTGAATTACTTTTACAAAATAAATCATTTTGATAACAACTAAGTCACATTTTAGTAACATTATAAGTAAAAATAAAAGTATTTGCATGCAATGAAATACTAAATGCTCAATATATTGGGAGTGCTTAAGTAATAATAATATGTATGAGATTAGCAAATAGTAGAGAGAAAGGCATAGTCACTGCTAAATTTTCTGCATAAATAGAGAAAGTAATGAAACAGATAATCCTAACTAGATGATAATACAGAAACAATTATCTCTGATATTAATTGTGTTTTTTAATTTCCCTGTGAATGTGGGTGGGTCTGCCTGTCTGAGACTGATCAACCATTTGAGCCAAATGGAAATTTGGAAAAGATGCTCAGTTCTCCTGTTCCACATGTGTACACAGGACCATTACCATACTGAGGTTTTTCATGAATATGACATCAGTTACTCAAATTTGCAGTTGCTTTTTTACCTGCATTTGCAATGATTCTTTCAACCCACTGCTTTTCTGGACCATTGTTTTCAATGATGGCTTCTTCCCTTCTTGAGTGCTTATTTTGCACCAATGGCTGAGGTCAGGACACCCTCAGATCTCCCATTAAAAAGTGCACTCTACTAAATTCCAGCAGATCCCTGACCATTCTTTCCAGAATATTGTTTTGGTCCAGTCTTTCTTCTGCCCATCATAACACCTTGTTCTAACCAGTCCTTTGGATGACTCCCTCAGCTGCAGGGGTTATTTGTCTGACTTCTTCTACAGTTTTTACTGAGTGGTAGGAAGGAAGGAACGTGGTGGGTTGTGGCACAGTTGAAACAGGTTATGTCTTCCCTTTTTAAACTCGTGCTTGCTTCAGTCCATTGAAGTAACCTTTAATTGGTCCTGTGCTCTTCAAGCTTGAGGCGCAGTTTCTCTATTGCTTTTTAAAAAGATTTTCAAAATGAAGATGTGGCAAAGCCTTCTCTTTAAAATGTTTTTAGGAATCCCTCTAATGGTATATTTTCTTTCTTTTCTGTTTTTCTTTCTGTACCAGTGATCAAACTCACAACCTTGTGCTTGCCAGGCAGGCCCTTATGCAACTGAGCTAAATCCCTGGCCCAGTATATTTTCTTTCTATAGTTTATTTAATATAATAAGAAAATAATGGAGGGTTAGGAATTACCTAAGCACCACGTGTCTAACATTCTAAACAGAAACGTTTTGATTTTCTAAGTTAAGCACCCTGGTTCTAAGGTATTATACTGCATAATCATTAGATGTGCAGGTTACTAGCAATCCATTACTAGTATTAGATATGCTAATAATTTCATTACTCATACGGTGTATAATCTCTGCTTATTAAGCAACTAGTGTAAATAAAGCTGAACAAGAAAGAAGAAGGTTTCACACTCTAGGATGATTCTATTATAACTCACAAAACTGAATTTTAATAAAAATGAAGTGAACTTGCATGTCCTAATACTCTCTAAAGAGAGTCTTTAATGAGACTGTTGAAATTTATGTGGATATTCTTGCAGCATAATTTTTGAATGTTTCCTTTGGTTTTTCTTTGCCTATTGTTTCCCCTTCCAGAGTTTCAGAAAGTCTTCCAGATCTCTGGAGAGATTAACTGGGGCTAGAATTTCTCTAGGATAACTGTTTGGAAAAGAGGCATCCATTTCTTCTTGTAATAGTTCTTCAAAAATATATTTCAGCTTTGCCTAATATTTGGATTCTCATAAATACACAGTACTAACCATTTTCTGTATTTCTAAGCCTAAATTCTCAAAAGTGACTCTTGCCTCAATTTATATTTGTCTCTGTTCTTATTTTTTGGACTTTTACTAGTACATGTTTGCAGTACGCAATGATTACATTCATTGTAGGGAATAGGTTTAAGTACATAACACATTTCATTTCATTTTCCCCCTTTCTTCCACCCCATTTTTTATTTTGCCAGTGTCATATTCATTTATTTATAAGATCTTTTCAAGTTAATTATCATACATTCACATTAAAAATAAGACTAATAGACCAAAAAAGGAAACCACAGGAGATAATCGTGCTAAGAAAAGTATACTTTTAGATACATTTACTAAAACACAGTAACTTTGTTCTTTTTCCTACTATGTCTTTTATTTAATACTTTATAGTGATGTGTTAAATTTTTTATATAAGAGAAATTATGTGATATTTAAATTTATGTTTCTGAGTGCCTTCACTTAAAATTATGGTCTCCAGGGATGCCCATTTTCCTAAAAATGACTCGTTTACCCTTCTTTATGGAAAAGTAGTACTCCTTTATGTATAAATACCACATTTTGTATATCCATTCATCTGTTGAGAGACATATAGGTTGTTTCCAAGATTTAACTATTATGAATTATGCTGCCAGAAACATGGGCATGCATACATCACTGTGGTATAATGTTTTAACTCTTTTGGAAAGGTACCTAAAAAGGGGGATAGCTAAGTCAAATGGAATTTCTATTTTTAATTTTTGAGGAATTTCCATACTGAATTCCATAGTGACTGTATCACTTTACCCTCCTACCAACAATGAAAAAGACTTTCTTTTTTCCTAAAGCACTGTCAGCATTTGTTATTGGTTGATTTGTTTATAGTAGCCATTTTTTCCATAATGAGATAGAATCTCAGTGTTCTTTTAATTTGCATTTCTCAAATGGTCAGCAATGTTGAACTTTTTTCATGAATTTGTTAACTTTGTATTTCTTTATCTGAAAAATTTCTATTCATTTCAGATACCCATTTTTTGATTGGGTCTTTAAATTTGGTGATTCTAATTTTTTTGAGTTCTTTATATATTCTAGATATTAGTCCTTTGAGGAGTAGCTGGCAATTTTTTTCCCATTCTGTAGGTTGTTTTATCACTTTGTTGGTAGTTTTCTTTGCTGTTCAGAAGCTTTTTAATTTGATGTGATTCCATTCATTGATTCTTGGTATTATTTCTCAGGTAACTTGGGTTTTGTTCAGGAAGTCTTTGCTTACACCTATGTCTTCAAGAGTTTTAACTATTTTGTTTTTCAGCAGATTGTTTCTGTTATAGTGTTTAGATCTTTGATCAGTTTTGGCTTTAATTTAGTGCATGATGAGAAAGATATGGGCCCAGGCACGATCTTTGGCATGTGGACAGTCAGTTTTCCTACTACCATTTGGTAGGCGGGCTATCTCTCCTCCAACTAAAGGATTTGACCCCTTTGTCAAACATACCTACAGTTGCATCTGTGTCTTCTAGTCTGTTCCATTCATCCACAAGTCTGTATTTTTTTGCCAACACCATGCTGTTTTTATCATTGTAGCCTTGTAGTATAACTTGAAATTTAAGACTCTCATGCCTCCTACCTTGCTCTTGTTGCTAAGATTGCTTTTGGTATTTTATTTCTCTTTTGTTCTGTATAAATTTTATAGGAGTCTTTATGATTTATGCAGATAAGAATTGCAGTTTTTAAATTCCTTTTCAAATTAATCCACTATTTCTTGGCCTTGCTGGTTAGAACATCATTCTAACTTGTAAGGAAGTCCTCATGACCATGATCCAATCTATGAACGAGTTGCCTTGGAAAGGAAAATGGCCAGCCTAATGTGAGCAGAAGGCTTTATCGCAACAGTTCATATTTTTGCTAGGCATGCAGCTAACTGCAAAAACTTTTCAGCTTCACAGTTTGTAGAAGGAAGAGAAAAAAAATTCTGTGACCCTAAATGATTTGGGAATAGCAACAAAATGATACCAGTGACAGGTAACATAAAATTTTACTTTTGAATTGCTGGTAATTTGTAGTCCCTGCTGAGTTGCTAGAAATTGGAGAAAGGAAGTCTTTAGTCACTAGTGATGGGAAATATTTGATGGCCTCAATGATTTGTGGAATAAATCTATACATATTTATAGAAGATGATCTAGAAATTATAGTAATTTGATACTTTGCTGATGTTCATAAGCATTTATAAATTAATATAAATATCCCATGCTATATTGTTTGTTTTGCTTGAATATACTTGTTGAAAAGTAAGTGCTTAGTCACTGAAACATCTGGGCAAGAGTGTGGATGACTCAGGACAAATTCATCACCATTATTTAAACTCAGAGATTATGACTTCCTGACAATGAGTCATGAATATCATATTTGCATACAGAGCGCAATGGGCTCAGTCATTTCTCTACTCCTCACACATGTTCCATATTCTCCATAATATTTGGGTAGATTTCAGGCTTCATGGGTAGCCTATTAGTAACAGAAAGAAAACATTCTACTTTTATCATAAGCCTTTTCCTTGCATTGTTTAATAATCTTACATAGTAATAACCACAGAAACATGATTTTTCTTCTACAAACAATACGGATAAAAGCATGAAGTTTGATAATCATGAATAATAATTTTGGATAGTAAGTTTATGGCCTATTGCTTACCCTAGAAATTCAAGAAAAAAAAAAACCAAGGAGGAATCAGTCATTTTTATTTGAACTAAATCCTAATTATTAACTTGATAACCTCTGCAAAAATATATAAAAATGTTATCACTGGAAAATCTAAATTGTAATTCCAATACTAGTGGTTAATATTTAAATAATATTACATGTACTTTTTTTGGATTGAGTAGCCTTGAGGATTGGATAAAACTGTCTTTTAGAAATTCTTTCCTTAAATATGTTTTCAATTATACTTGGGGTGTCTACAGTGTTCAGATCGTAAGTTTAAATCAAAGAGTTTCTTGTAAAAGATTAGAGCACTTGTATTCCAGAGGGTGCTGGCTTTTTTCTTTCCTTTCCTTTTAAAGCTTGTTACCATTTGACACAAGCTGAATCTCTGGTGTACATAAAAGGTTTGGTTTTCACTTTAATGTTTAAATTTATGATCTGTGTTGTAGATTGAAGATGACATTCTGGGTTTGAGAAAATGGTGAAGTTCTTTCCAGAAAGAAAATGTATTCTTCAGCTTGGAGCAGCCATTTGGAAATTATTTAATCACACTAAGGGTAACCTTAAAAACATTAGGTTATTTTTCAAATCATATTCCCAAGGGTAAGTGGCAAATTTTACAATAAGAATAACTTCATCTAGCATTGATATTACTTCAGTATCAGAAACACGAGGTACTCCTGAGCCATGCTAGATTCTATTAGCTAATGGTTTTGGTGAAATTTGAGTAGGTTTCTGTCAATTGTATGGTGCTGGGCAGGTTAGCTATTCCATATTTGTAAAGTTCATCTGTATCCAGGTGAAATATAAAATAAATTGAACCAATTTAACATTGTCCTTGAGTTCTAATAGCATGGTATCCTACTCATTCTTTACAAATATAAGAAAAATGTTCTGGCAAGTTGAACCTTTTCAAAAGTGGGAGGATCTGAACGAAGGCTAGAGTAAATAGCTAAAGAAAACCTGGAGCAACATGATGTTGGATCTCATGTTCACTTTCAGACTACCCTACTTTCCACTCAACCTTATCCAGGCTGTGGGCTAAAAAACCTTCAGTAATGGCACAGTGCCACTTGTATTTCCATATGTTCCCTCTTCTCTGTTAGTCTTTCTTCTTCCTCTTCTTCTTCTTGTCTTTCTTCTCCTTCTCCTCCTCCTCCTCTTCCTCCTCCTCCTTTTTCTTCTTCTTTTGCTATGCAGAGAGATTTAGCTGCTGTCTTAGTTACTTTTCACTTGTTGCTGAGACAGAATACCTGATGCCCAAAATTAGGGAAGGAAAGGTTTATTGCTTACGGTTCTCAGGGGTTTCCAGTCCATACTCACTTGGCTCCAAGGCAGTGTGGTGTGGCGAGGCTGCCATTCATGGCTGCCGCCCCACAGTCAGGCATGCTAACCGGGAAGAGAGAGGGCAAAAGGAAGACCCACATTCTTCTTGCCCTTACACTGTATGTCGGCTCCACCCCTGGGTGGGTGCAGCACTCACACCACTAATCCCAGTGCTACACAACAAACCAGTCATGAATGCCAGACTCAGCCCCATCTAAATTACGAGTCCTTGGGGGAACACAGGGTCAACCAATACAGTTGCTGATGATGTCATCCTCTCTTGACCTTTTTCCCTGATGAATTTCAGTGGGCTAAAGATATCCCTTTAGGGGCAGCCTTCCAAGTTCTGTCTTCCTAGAACTCATGTGCAGGTTCTCCCTATAGCACCTGTGGAGCTCCCTTGCTATCTAATTGCTTCACCAGTCTTACTGTCTCCTCTCATGTCTCACCTGTACCTCCTCACTGTTGGTGTGCCTTAGTGAGTGGCCAGCCCTCCTGCATAAACTGATGGGTAGATAACTCACACCAAAGTAACTGCCATTTAACTGAACCCATGGGACACTTGCTTGGCTGTGTCCAAGCAAATGCAGGATTCCATACTCTTTCTGGGATGCAACTCTAAATTTATATCTCTTTCTAGTTCTTTTCTCTTATTCAAATAGTTATGAGGTGTATATAAACAGGTCTACCAGAAAAATGTGAAGCTAAATAACAAGCCTTCTTCCAAACACTACAAGGGATTTTTCTGGAGCCCACTTCACCTGATGAATGGGGGTAATAAGGGTGTTTTTAAAGGTGACTGGTGGATATCAAAGCTATAGAACTCTTCCATTCAAGTCCTATTGTTTTTGACTCCTCTACCTCCTTTTAGTCATATGCTAACAAAGGCTGGATGATGACTGTAGGTTCTAGTTATTTTTGATATTTTTAAATAAACCCCAAGGAGTTATCTGGGCTCCAAATGCTTTCTGATATGTTGAAAACATGAAGCACATTTTATTTTATATCCCAACAGAATCTCCTGTTTTAATCTTTCCTGATAGGAAACATCTTATTCAGAATCATACTGTATACAATTTAGACTATCATGTAAAAGACATGGAGAGGATGGACTAGAACAGAAGAATTCCTGATAAAATATACTATACTTGGTGATAGATTGGATATGGACAGTGAAGGAGAAAGAAAGGAATAACTCTTAAGTTTCTGTTTTATACTTCTCGATCAGTAGTAGCATGATAGAAGACACTTGAAGAGCCCTGATATGGTTGACACATTTTTGTGTCAACTTGAGAAGTTTAGAAGTTTAACTAAGAAGCTCAGCAGGGAGCCCAGATCCTTACTTTGTAAATATCCTCATCCTTTGTAAGAGGAAAGGACAGAGATTTTGTGAGTTCTACAACTGCCCTGGGAAGAATGGGGTGGACTGTATACAATATAAGGGAGGAAAAGAGGCTAACTCTCCCAATACTTTTGCTCTTGTTGCTTTGCTGTCTTTTGCCCCCTTCAAGTGTTGCCCTGTGCCATGCCACCCTGCCTTGGAGCCAGCTGATTATAGACTGAAATGTCCACAAACTATGTGCTAAATAAAACCCTTCTTTCCTTAATTTTGAATGTTGGGTATTTTGTCTTAACAATGAGAGAAAAGTAATCAAGATAAGCCCCATGGTTCTGTTATGCCACCCTGTCCATGAGAAGGTGTAGCAGCCAATGATATGTAATGTGTCAGCTTGGACATTTCAAGATTGAAAGATATTGAATAGACAAGGATACAACTTATAGGAGTAATGTAGGCTGGAGATGGACAACTGGTAACTGTTTCTTACCAGGGAATCCAGTATCATGGGAGAGAGCATTTATAGTAAGAAGAGCAGAGTGCTCGGCTTTTGTGCATGCATGCACAAAGGAATGCATGATTATGTGATACAGATAGCTGCAGCACCCAAAGAAATTAGAATGGTGTTTAATGAAGTGTGTATAGTTGCTGTTATTGCATCATAGTTGTGTATTCTAACTTTCTTACATGAAATGTGATATACTTTGTCCTATAAACCCTAGTAACCTATGGATGGGCTCCCTTGTTTCCCATAGATTCAAATGATAAATACATTTTTTTGATAGTGGGAAACTCCTGCATACAGTGAAGGGAAGCATTTGCAGTCACCTAAAGACAGAATCCCTGGTAGGAGCTACCTTGTGCCTGGCTCGGGATGTAGATGGAGCACCTAGGCTCAGTGGAGGCAGAAGTTCATGGTGGAGCAGGTGGGGAAGTAGAGGGTGAGGCTGTAGCAGGTGGGATTCAGAACACGACTGGAACTCCTGTTGGCACACTTGTAGTGGAAAATTTAGAAATTTTGATAGAAATGGTTTAGAACTGAGGACATTTTTTTGTGTCATTATTATTATACCTTTTCCTCCTAAAATGATGGTTAAAAAATTATGGTGAGATCCTTGAAATTGCCTATTAAAGATAGTAAGAAGGTGCATAGCCTTGAATGATGACAATGATGCATGAAATTAATGTAGTTTGTTCACATCTTCACTCATACTAGTTGAAAGTGTCTGCTTTGGAACATACTGGTAGAGGATGAACTTGTCTCTCTATGCCTTTCAGACAATTGCTGTGACTGTCACATCGTCTTCCACAGTGGAGTCACCTGAGACAGTTGCTGAGAGTCTGTAGGACAAGCTTTGTTGAACAGCTGGGCCTGTGATACTTGGGTAAACACGAACCTGTTCATGTGGGAAAATGTAAATCCCAAATGGTGCAAAGAGTGCCATGTAATGGAAACTTCGCTTTGAAACCCTGGACTGTCCAGAGACTGTATCCTGATGCATTATTAATGACTCTTTCTCACTTTGGGAAAGAAACATCTTGCTTTAATTTAATCAGAACTGTCAGAGCCATTTGAAGCTCTAACGAAGCAGCACTTTTGGTTTAGGAGACACTTGCATTGTAATTTGCATGTTTAAGTGACTGAGGACTCTTAGGAAATGACTGACTTCATATCGTAGGTCTGTCTTTCCTCTTGTGCTAAAAAGGTACTCAAGGTTAGAAAAGTTATTTGCCCCAGGGGTTTATACATATGGAGAAGTTTTTTTGAAGGAAGTCAATTAAATATTTTAACTCAAATATTTAAACTAATGGAAGAGATTTATTTTTGAATCATTAAGAATTTTTCCCTTCCCTTTACATTGTTAATAAAATAATTTGATTTTGGCATATGATAGTCTCATTGAGAGCAATTTATTCTCTTATGATTAATCGTATTATGTGGTTTGATTTTCTTTGCTTTTGCTTTATTCAGTCATGGGAAAATCTCTGCTGTCACAAAGATCCCTAAATATCCATGAGGAAGATGTGGGGAGGACTGTGCCAGTCTCGGTGGAGTTCTCATGAGTGATATTTTTCCAGGTAGCTTTGGTTGCTGAGATAGCAAAACAAAAATGTGGACTGCTTAAAATCCTCCATTATGGTCTTCTTTGCTCAGATTATGGTTTCTAGTATAGAATAAGGTCCTTTTGGCTTTATGCATATGTAAAGGTGAGATGTGAAGGCAGTATTGTATATCTGTGGAGCTATGACTAGATTAGTATAGTAGGATGTAGAGGTTAAAAGGGCCATCAAGACTAATGTACCTCTTATGTAAATCAGTGTTTCCCACACTGCAGTCTGTGAACTACTGTGTCCAGCCACAACTATGAAGATATCTCATAGGAGGCAGATGTAGACGTTTGGTGACAGAGAGTGATGTCCCAGTGCATCAGCTCTCAGTAAACTTTTCTCTTTTTCATAACCTCCTTGTCAATATTTGAGGCCTATTATATAACACAATTTGAAAATATTACATTCATGAATCTGACAATGCATTTTAAAAAAGAAAAAGTTTGAAGAGTTTACTTAGTAATCTTTTCATGAGGTTTTTTAAAAAAATGGAATATTTCATTAAATATAACCTTGAATATTAATTGTTGTTATTATGGTGTGAGTTGCTGCTCATCCTTCATCATGATTTGTTATAAATGGGTTGTAGGTGTCTTGAGGTACAGATTCCCTCTCTTGTTAGAGGAGATCAGGAAATCTTGGAAAATAAAAAAAAATCCTGGTTGGTTTCACTATGAAGCTATCCTTTTCTAAATACTGTGATGTAAAATGGATGGGGAGCACTATGCTAAAGTGCTCTTTTTTTCATTTTGTCAGTATTTCCCTATTGCCTGTGAAATATTTACCTGTAGACATTAATGTGTCTTTTACTAACTACCTGCCAGGTACCCTGGTAATCTATGGAGTTAGTGTATTAATTGTTATAGAAGACTCAGAAATTATTGTAAAGAGCAGGTTTGAGTTCTAGCACTATACTCACCAGCACTGGCAAATTACTTACCATCTTTGCATCCAGATTCCTAATCTGTTTAATGAGGCATATCACAGTTTATATTTGGTTAGTTGGGTGACAAAAGTGAATAATCTTATGGAGATAATGATCTAAGGGAGTTCTGGAAAGTGTAAGTCATATGATATGTGCTATAAAAATATTACTGTATTTTCTGGAATTCCCAAGGTTGGAGGAGAGCAGGGTCAACCAGATATTTCTGCTTAGGTACTAATCCAGAGATGCAGAGGGTTTGTATGAACCAACTCCCCACATGTAAGATGCCTATGCAGGACAGTGATGCCATCTTAAGCAGGATGTTCTTGTGTTTTCTCTTGTCTTTCCTGATTTCTGACCTTTCTCTGAGCCTATGATATGGCTACTTTTTAAGCTCTGAGCAATTCGCTAATCTTAGATTGCATTCCTTTTCTGTTTAAATTAGCCTGAGTTTGTCTTCCTTGTTTGTAAACAAAAACTCTAATTAGTAATCCTCATTTGGATGTTTAAAACAAAGAAACTCAGCGGGATTTTGAATCTTGCTCAAAGTCTTGAATCTAGTCAATAATCAAGAACTCATCACAGTTGATCCTTATTTCAACACTCTTTTTTTTCCTGCCAGACAGGCACTTAAGCCATTGAGCCAAACTCCCGACCCTAGTTTTTTGAGGCAGGGTCGCACTATGTAGCTCAGGCCGGCCTTGTGCTCACATTGTAGCCCAAGTGGGCCTTGAATTCACAATGCTCCTCCTATGTCAGCCTCCGGAGTGCTGGGATTAAAGGTGTATGCCACCACGCCCAACTTATTTCAACACTCTTAACTGCCATTTACCATAATAAATTCTTGGAGATACTTCCTCTAAAATAATGATTTTCAATGTTATTAAGTCACCTATGAAAATATCAATACATACATTTAAGAAATTGTTATGGGGGCCAGGGATATAGCTCAGCAGCACAGAACCTGCCAGGCAAGTGCAAGGTTCTGAGTTCAATTCCCAACACAAAAAAGAGAAGAAATGGTTATGCAGAATATTTTATTCAAAAATATGTTTTAAACATTTTAATAATGTAAAATAATTCAGCCAAATACTAAGATACTTAATGAAACTTTATCTTGTGACACTTTTATTGGTAAATGATCTGCCCAAAATTATTCTGATCTTGATATCTCCATCTATTTTTGTTTATCTGATGACTCTGTTTCTCTGTACAAAACTCAATGTACGAAGGAAATTTTGAGATATATTATATATAATGTGTGCAACAATGATAAAGTGAGGAATTATAGATTATATTATCTTATAATATTTAACTGATTAAAACTGAACTGTGATTTAAATATACAAGTAGAGAAAAAGATCTATAGAACACAGGATGAATGGAGGCTAGTCCTTGAAATACCCTTAAGAGAATGATGAATCCTACAAACTAGAATTGCCCTGGTGCCTGGCTATGGATGATTCTTTGGTTTTCACTGAAGATGAGGACAGGAGGAGCTGGTCTGTGCACTTGGGACCCCAACAAACCAAAATGAGCAGGGTTTTACTCTGACAACCATCTCATCAGGCTTATATTGCAGTGGTGGGTCAGTAAATTTATCTGAAGTTCTCAGGTGTTGACAAGTTCAACCTAGGCTACCTTTGTAGTGGGAATGAAGGTAATTTCAAGTTTTAGACAGGACTCCTGAAAGTATTTCTATAGCTTATTCCTTTTTCTGTCTTAAATGCCTTTATACCTCTCTGGAGTCTTCTGTGATAGTCTCTCCTTTGCTATTATCTTCCTCTGTGGATT
This sequence comes from Dasyprocta punctata, assembly GCA_004363535.1. Taxonomy (NCBI): domain Eukaryota; kingdom Metazoa; phylum Chordata; class Mammalia; order Rodentia; family Dasyproctidae; genus Dasyprocta; species Dasyprocta punctata. Next base: position 1,961 of record RJWM01018156.1, on the reverse strand, counting down.
TTGCACTGCTGTTTTTAATCTGTCAACAAGCTTCCATTGTTTCTTTGTTTTAGAAATCTTTTGTGAAATCTTATCTGTGGACAGAAGGTGTCTCTGACGTGGCTGATTTATGCATTATCATTTCATTGGGGGATACTGAAAGTGATGAAGATAAATGTTCTAAGTCTATATTCTTGATGAAACTCACTCAGACAATCTCAAAACTAGCAATGACTTTTTGACACCTCTTTAGAAAGATTTTGCAAACTTTCTTCAAATAAAAAAGGAAAAGATTAAGTTACTATATTTATAATACTTTGAAATATGCATGAAGCTACCTACATTTTTAGTATTATTCATCAAGGACAGAGAGCTAGATCCTAATCTGATATAATTGAGGCATTAGTTTTCACTGTCAAGCGAATCTTTGAAAGTTTCCTGGAAGATCAGAGTGAGAGATGTGTTTAGATCCTATAGTAAATTCTAATTCTCATAATGAAAAACTGAGGAGTTTTATTTTTTTGTTTTTCTTGATAGTTTTTGTCTATGAAGGAAAGAAAAAGAATAATTGAGAAAAATCTCAAAGAAAATCTTCACTGGAAGTCTTTAAAAGCCAGTTTCTTCTATTTTCTAGGTGGTTGATTTGGATATTTCAGTGTGCTCCTGAAAGGAGACACATATCCATGAATTAGGCAAAAGACCAGTCCTGCCAAATTATTTTACATGGTGAAGATGAAGGAGTCAGGCTTCCACAGTAAAATTATTAAAATAAGCATTTGATTGAAGATTTCTAACAAATGGAACTTAGAGAAGGACTCTTAAATGCAGAGTAAATTGGCAGTTTAGGAATGTGGCATTATTATACAATCTGATATAGATTTAATATTTCCATGCCGTGGGGTGATTTGAGCCAAGAACTGAAAATCTTGAGAATTGATTTATTTGTTTATTTATTCATATTTATTCAATCATCCATTTACTGATTCTACAAATACTAAGTGACTATGAAGGTGCTTACTGTGAAAATTTTGAAACTCTAGTGTGGAAAATTTATGCTTGGTTTCCTTTTCTTTCTGTGCATAATGATTAAGATTACTGTGGGCCTCAACAACTAAATAGGCAAGAGGTCTTTCCTGAAATCTAGATACAGCTAAAGGACATCAGGGTTTGTCAACAAATATGTATGACAGATGTACTTTTATATTTTAATGATAGCTGAGTAATTTATTATTAATTGCTCAAAATAAAATATTGGTATTAATAAACACCTTTACTGTGAACAGTTTTAATCATCAATTGCAAATGACCTCTATAACATATTCTCAGCAGCATTAAGTACAAATTGTGTAGGCTCCCAAAAGTTTGCAAAAAAATGCTGCAGGCAATTTTCTGAAGCCTTAATGACACTAGAGGATTTTGATAGACACATATACTTCATTTCTAGCTGAGAAAGTATTAATATATGACACATGGTTTACTCCAGTTAGATTTTAGAATCAATGTGTCTGATATTGAGCAACACTTATAGCCCTTTTCTCCATCCTGATCTTACCTGAATGTCTACTTGCAATTATGAAATTTGACAAGGCAACTGGAAGAATTAAAGTTGGGTCTAAAAATACCACTTACTTTTAGGGATCAAACTGAGAGAAAATTTGATAGAAAGGAATGAATTGAACATACATTTAACAAGCTAAAGCTGCATCAAAGGGACAGAAAGGAACTGCTTGATAATAAAAATGTACTTTGATTGAAACTGGGCAAAAAGCCAAAGGTATTGGAGACTCAAACATATTGGATTGTTTCTGGATCAAACACTCTATAAGTCTACATTAAAATGTGAAATTCTTCTAGAAAATTGTGAGGCTATATCAAAATAGACCTCTTGTTGAGGCTTCAAACTGAGCCATTGTTCATGAAGTTTCTTTCTTTTTAATTAAAGAATTCAGACTCATTAAAAATAGATTAGTTGAATTTCAGCA
>RJWM01018155.1:0-41672 GCA_004363535.1 Dasyprocta punctata | reverse complement strand
CAGGGTCGCACTGTGTAGCTCAGGCCGGCCTCGAACTCACAATGCTCCTCCTACCTCAGCCTCCTGAGTGCTGGGATTAAGGACCCAGAATTTAAAGGCACAGTCAAGCTGGGCGTGGTGGCGCACGCCTTTAATCCCGCCACTCGGGAGGCTGAGGTAGGAGGAGCGTTGTGAGTTCGAGGCCGGCTTGGGCTACAACACAAGCACAAGGCCGACCTGAGCTACACAGTGCGACCCTGCCTCAAAAAACCAGGCCCGGGAGTTTGGCTCAGTGACTTAAGCGCCTGTCTGACAGGTTCGAGGTTGTCAATTCAATCCCTGGTGCTGAAAATAAAAAGAAAAAAAAAATAATAAAGGCACAGTCAGGCTGAGCCCTCCACAGCATTCCAGCAGCAGCTGCCTCTGCAGGACAGGTCTGCCAGGGTCCCAGAACATTCTCGTACCTGCTCCTGCCCCTACTCCTCCCCCGGATGCCTTATCTAACCATAACGGCCAGTGCCACACTGAGGTCACAAACCGGCTTTGCGGCCTCCTCCACCCCTTTAGCTGTATGACAGAGGAACAATTACTTAGCTGACTCTTCCTTCTAGCTATAAAGTGGGGTGATTATAATAGAGTCGTCTGGCAAGGCTGGGGTTGTCTGCATCCAACAGGGTCTCACACACCAGAATAAGTGTGCGCTCAGAAGGCGATCAGCAAAATGCACTCACCACCATTATCATCACCATCACCATCGCCATCACTGTCATCATTATCACCATCACCATATCAGCATTCCCATAATAACCACTGCCATCTGATCACACCATCACCATCACCCCCATCTCCATCTCCATCACCACCATCACCATCACCATCTCCATCACTGTCATCATTATCACCATCACCATCAACACCATCTCCATCACCACCATCGCCATCACCATCACCATCACCATATCAGCATTACCATAATGACCACTGCCATCTGGTCACACCACCATCACCCCCATCTCCATCACCACCATCACCATCATCATCACCATCACCACCATCTCCATCACCATCACCACCATCACCATCACCATCACCATCTCCATCACCACCATCGCCATCACTGTCATCGTTATCACCATCACCATATCAGCATTCCCATAATAACCACTGCCATCTGCTCACACCCCCATCACCCCCATCTCCATCACCACCATCATCATCGCCATCCCAATCACGATCACTTTAACTATCACCATTACCATCGTCCCCATCACTAGCACTGTCATGACATTGCCCAAGATCACATGGCTGGATTTGGATCCTGGGTTGGTGACTCTGGAAGCCATACTACAACCACCCCAGCCTCACACAGGTCCCCACTACACGGACTTGGGGTATCTTTGTGCAGCAGTCCCGCCCTGTTCCCTAGCCCGTCCTGTGGGCCGTACTGTAGCACAGGTAAATGAAGGCTTCCGGCATGTGGTGGTGCAGCCTTTGGGGGAGCCTCTCTCCTCTTCCCCAGCAGCTATGTCTGGCCAACTGGGGCCCGGGCCAGCCTGCACAGAACACATTGTGTGTGAAAGTTCTTCTTCAGGCCTGGGCGGCGAGTCAGGGCTCAGGGACAGGCCTTCTCTCTGTGTGACCCTGACCAGGAGCTTCAGCCACCCCGCCCCGGCTCCACCAATACGGCTCCTGAGTGAAGGCCCAGCAGTTCCGCCTCGGAGTGGGGCTCCCGAGCAGGAAGGAAGCAGCTCCCGGGGTCCCTGCTGTGGGTTGCGGTTGGTACGGGCTCTCTGACCTCGGCCAGACAGGCAGGCCGGCCCCCTTCCCGGCCAGGAGGGGTCCGGGGAGGCTCCAATGGGGTGGGTGGTGCCCACCCGGGGTCAGGCCCTCTGAGTGGCCGGGGGACCCCAGGCTGGGGTGGCTCCCGCAGTCTGCTCACTTTACCTTTTTGTCAGATTTGCGTCATGGAGGCATCGAGCCCATAAAATCAAAAGCACAACTCCCAGGTCTTCTTCTGCCCCTGGGTTTTCAGTCCTTGGATCGGGAGGGCAGGGTCCCTGCCCCAGCCAGCCCCTGACCTAGTCCCAGCCCAGGGGGCCAAAGGGCCAGCTCCCGCCACAGCTCCCGTCCTGCTCCTTCCAGACTGCGGCCGGCCCAGGAGTCAGAACGCCCAGGCATTCCCCATCCTCCCCGGTCCCCACCGTCCCTGGCTTGAGCTCCCAGGCCAAGCGCCAGGAAAGGAGACCCTTCTGGCCCCGCAGCCCGCAGGGTGCTAGCAGGTCGGGTTCCAGCAGAGAGAGCAGCAGGACCCCTCCCCAGGACTGGGCAGGAGAGTGGTCTGGCCCCAAGCTGACCTCTGACCCCAGGCTGCCGTCCCCGCAGAGCATCATGGACCTGGCTTGAGGACCCAGGACAGGTGTGGTTTTGACGCAGCAACTGCCCAGATCTCCCCACTAACCCCAACAGCCTTGGGTTCCCCAGCAGGAGGGAGCAGTGCTTCTCCCGGGGACCCTACAGAGGTGAGGCTTCAACAGGAAAGGGGTGCCGGCCGCGTCCTGGTGGGGAGCAGGGCAAAGCCTGCGCCATCGTCACCAGGAAGAAGACGCACACGCAGGGAAGCCCCTCTCACCACTGCTCCCCAGGGCAGTGCCTGGCCTGACCCCCCGTCCGCACGTGTGTCCGGGAGGCAGCCCCGGCTGGCTCTGAGTCCCCGGTTGGGAGAAACGTGCAGGAGCGGAGCCAGTGAGGAAGCACAGACGCTGGGCAAGATGGGCCCTGGACCCAGGCTCTGCAGGAGCAGCGTGCCGGGCGCGGGGGCAGCAGCGCGGGCCTGCTGTGCACTGTGACCTGTGGGAGGCCTCTGCGGTCCTGACCACCCGCCTGGCACTGTGCAGCTCCTGTCTCCAGCCCCGTGAGGAGATCCACTTATCAGCCTATTTCACAGAACAGGAAACTGAGGCCAAGAAAGGGGAAGTTACTCTCCCAAAGTCAGGAACTTAGGTGAAGGAGGAGGGATCCACGCCATGCTGAGTGCTAACGGGGGGGCTCAGAGCTTTCGGGCCCCTCACCTCCCACACCCTGGAGAGGCCCGGCTGGGGCCAGAGACTTGTTGAGCACCGGCCTCCTCGGAGCTTTGCCTTCTGTGGGCACCAGGCCAGCCAGGTGTGGCAGCTGCTAAAACACGCCCCTCGGCAGGCAGGCAGGCAGGCGCTAGCTGGGCTCACTTTGAAAGCCACAGCGGAAAGCTTCTGAACCCGAATTCCTGCCAGGTGAGTCACCTGGGCTTGTCCCACTTGGCCAGGTGCCCCCCTCCCCGCTTCTTTGGCTCCCACCCTCTGGGCGCTGCAGCCCCCTCTGGAGCCCTGGGTCCATGGGCCCCACAGCACCAGAGGAGGAGGCCCCAGGCCTCAGCTTCCTGTGGGCCATCCTGACCTGCGCCTCTCCGGGTGTCTCCACAGGGTCAGAGGCCCCTGGGCCCCGGGCGGCAGTGGACTGAGCTGGAGGACTGGGCAAGGGGCCCTGCAGAGGACTGGGCCGCACTGTTGGCCACTGCCGCGCCACCTGGCCGTGCTGCTGGGGACCCGTGGGGGTGGCTGCGGTCCAGGAGTTTGGCCCTGGAACCACCTCACCCCCAGGACTCCCACCGCCACTGCGTGCCCCTCGGGCTGCTGATTCCTGCAGGTGCTTTGCCCCTCCCCTCGTGGGGCCGCACAGCCAGGCAGCCGCGGGCACCATGGCTGCCCCTGGACAGGGAAGCTCGGAGCTCCCCAGACTCAGGCAGGAAGGGGCTGAGCCCACCCCACCCCACCATCTGGCTGGCCAGAACCCCTCTTGACACGGATTTGTTTCACAGGTACTCACTGAGCACCTCGTGTCCAGGCCCTGCAGGGGGCACAGGTGACCACACTGCAGGACAAGTCGCATCCTAGGAGGTCTAAGGCAGGGAGGGTCTCGTGGCAGGGAGGGTCCCCAGGACCTGTGGCAATATCAACACATTTGTGGTTGTAACAACTGCGGGCGGGGGCTACGGGTCTGCAGGGGGCAGAGGCCAGGACTGCTGCTCACGCCCCCAGGACTCTGGCCGCTGTACTACGTGCATCTGCGGGTCCCTGTTGGCTGTGCCCGCTGGGGGCGTTTTTGCTGTTTTCTTATTTGCTTTTGTTTTGCACTGCTGGTGCTGGGATCAGACGCAGGGCTGCCATGTACACGCCAGGCGAGTGCCGTACCCCGGAGAGGGTCTCTGTGGGTCGTGGGGTAGTCGAGGAAGGCCCCTCTGAGGAGGGGCAGGGCTGAGGTGGCCCAGTCTCTCCCCACCTGTCACCCATGTACCCTGTGGGGCCAGTGCTGGCCGTGTGGGGTGGTAGGTGGAGGCGGACAGATCAGGCACTAGCCAGGTGCCCGGCAGGCCGGTCGGGGAATTCTAGGAGTGCACCTCCCCTCCCCCAGCCCAGGCACATTCCGGCTGGGGGAGGCCCAGGCCCGCCAGCCTCCCGGGGACCCAGATAACCGCTGTCAGCTGGAGCTGAGCTGGGGCAGGGGCCTGCTGAGGACGCGTGGGTCAGCGCTGGTGGCTTGGCATGGTCACGTGTCCTGCCGCGAGGACGAGGCCAGGGCTCAGGAAGGAGGCCTGGGCAGCAGGCAGAGCTCGCCTGGCCGTGAGGCCGGGACACGGTCGCCCAGTGCTTCAGAGTCAGGCTGCCTCACAGAGCACTCCCTGGTGCCTCTCCAGTCCTCAGCCGGGAACCGGGGTGAGGACAGCCGCTCCCCACTGCCCAGCACACGAAGTGCTTGCCCAGCACCTGCCAGGGACACAGCAGGGCCACCCAGTGGCCCCTGGGCGCCACACAAGAGGCGGGTACTGCACTGGGCTGAGCCAGAGTGCCCGAGCTGGGTGGAGACAGAGGCAGGAAACACGATCTGCCACCACATCCAGGGGACCCAGGGGCTGCATCCAGCCGGGCATCGCACAGCAGCCCCGATGGGCACAGAAGCAGGCGGAGGTGGATGGCAGGGTGTCTCGGCCCCGCCCTGCTGGCCACAGGCTTGGCACAGTGTCTTCCACTCCTGCCTTCTTCACCACCATTGCCCAGGTTCTGAGAGCGAGCCCCGGGTCACTGCAGGTCCCGGTCCCTGACCAGGTGCTGCAGGACACCTGACCCCGCAGGCAGGCCCCTGGTGGACCCCATCACCCCCTGCTCTGGTGAGAGCATTCCGAGTCTCCGTGTGTTTACATTCACTGGAAATATTTCCCTGGCAGAGCCATAGGACAAATATTTTGTTAATGTTGAAACTTGGGGAGAGTAGGGGTCTGGAGTGGGGCCCCTCCCCTGCCCCCTGCATGGGCAGCGGGCCCAGCTGGGATCGGAACCTCTCACCTGGCCCACCCGTTTCCCCAGCCTGGCCCAGACCCAGCACCTCGGGCCCTGTGAGGACCCACCTGGGCCGGGCACCTCCTTTCAAGGGCGGCAGGCGTAGACATGTCCCGACAGCTTCAGCATTCTGGAACCCTCCGTTGTGAGGCCGAGGTGACAGCAGATGGAAGTGGCTGGGGTGTCACCTGGCGGCCTAAGTGCCGGGGACCCTAGGTGCCCCCTGCCCCCTGTGAAGGCTCCTGTGGGATGCGGCAGGGCAGGGCGGGAGCCAGGCCCCAGGGCCGCGGAGTGACCGGGGCAGCAGGGCTGGCTGCAGACGGCAGTGGGCTGGGCCTCTTCCTAGCAGTTCCTGGGGACGCGGCAGGGTCCTGCGCGCCAGGCTTTCTGTTTGAGGTCCGGTGTCCTGGGCTCACTGTGGTCCGGAGGTGGGTGTGGGCCTCTCCGTGCACAGGGACAGGGCCCAGCTGGTGTCCGCAGGCTGCGCGGGTGGCCCACAGGCGCCAGGAGGTGGCCTGCCTGAGCCAGCCTCCGGGGCCCCCAGCCGGCTCCAAGATGCAGCCTGGCCATTGGCCTTGGCCCAGCTGGCCTCCTCCTGACACCCACGGGGGCCGTGGCCACGCGCCTGCCCCCGTGTCATCGTCCCCCCGCACCCCTGCAGAGCAGCTCCTCTTGTGGCAGAAGGGAATGGGGCCTTTGCGGGCTGACCACAGCTCCCGTCCGCTCAGCAGCTGGTGGACACCTGGGCTCCTTCCGCCCTTCGGTTTTGGGGGCCAGCGCAGCGGCGATGTCAGGGCACACGGTTCTGTGGTTTGCAGGTTTACGTTTCCGGGCAGTGACCAGGAGTGGACAGCCGGGTCACTGTGACTCTACATTTAGTCATCACAGGAGTCGTCAGGCTGTCTGCCATGCGGCTGCACCACTCTGTACGTCCTCCAGACCAGGCCCCGTCCCCGAGTCCTCTCGTGATGCTCCTGGCCGTGGTCCTGCTCAGCAGCCGCCTGGGAGGAGCAAGGGGACAGAGTCCTCGCCCACGGGCCCTGTCCCCCCACCAGGCCTCCAGCGCCTGGCACGGGGCGGGGTGCCGGTCTCCGCGCTCAGCTGTCAGCCACTGCTGTCCAGCAGCTGCTCTATGGTCGCCTGAGACGCACGGGCCCTGCCCTGCCTCTGGGGTGCCTGGCCCTCCACAGAGCGCCCCACCCTGACCCCAAAGGACAGGGTGCACTGTCCTCCCTGGGCCGGCAGTGGTGACAGCACCCCACTGGTCCACTGTGCTGTCTGATGCACTTTTAATGTGGAAAATGCTCATTTCAGGAATCATTTTCTATCATTGTCAACGGGAATTTGGATTTTTTTTTCCACTGTGCATTCCAGGCTGGCCTCGAACCCTCTATGTAACACAGGTTGGTGTCGTGATGATCCTCCTGCCTCAGCCTCCCGAGCACTGGGATCCCAGGAGATTGCCACTACACCTAGCTCCACTGTCAACTGGAGAATTTAGCCCTCATCCCACCGCATGAAGGCAGGGACACTGCTGTCCCCGCTGTGGCACCAGCCCTGGGAGCAGGCCCCAGGGGTGGGCACAGTAAACAAAGCCGCTGCACAGAGGAGGAACGCTGGGGGCGTCACCTGCGGTGCTGTGGGGTGGGGCAGTGGCGCTGTTGGAAAGGCTGCTGAGCCCGGCTTCGAGGACAGGGCAGGCCAGGCCGGGGAGGCCGTGGGGCGCCCTTGACCGCGGGGCAGAGGAGCACAGAAGTAGGTGTCCCTCCCCACCGCTGTCCCTCTGTCGGTTTGCAGGGGAGGCCGGCAGCCCTGCCAGCTGGGTGGACAGGCGGTTTGCAGCAAAGCAGGATGGGGCAAGGCCTGCCCGTGCCTCCCACCCCAGGCCTCAGCCGCGAGGGACAGGCCCAGCCGGCAGCCCTGCTCTTCTCTGTCGCCGTCAGGGCCTGACCCGGCACGCAGCTGCAGACGAGCTTCTGACATCTTCCCGAGCCACAGACTCCTCCTCTGTAAAGCAGGAGCAGCGCTTCTCTGCTGCCACCCGAGCCCACCTGTAAGCGGACAGCGGGCAGCGCTCAGCAGCCTCCCTGCCCACCCACAGCTTGCTGTGGGCATCTCAGGGCCTGGCCCCGGGGAGCAGCTCTGAACCTCGCAGCCCCAGACCGAGGGGGTGGGAGAGGCGGGCACTTCCTCACCCCTGGCGTGTCCTGGGGTCCTGTGGCAGCTGCAGAGCAGAAGCCTGTCACCTCGGGGGTCCACGGCACTTGTGCCAGCTGCCAGCCCAGCCCTGGCGGGGGTTTGCCCACTGCTGGCTCCCTCCGCTGGTGACCAGGACCCTACCCGCAAGCCTGACAGTCCAGGAGCAGCTGGCAGGGGAAACAGAGAAAGGGACATTGGCAGAGGGACAGAGAGTGGCCGAGGACAAGAATCCCTGCGGCAGAAGTCAGGAGGGACGGGGGGCCTTGGTCGTGGCACGGATCGGGGGCTGCTGGGCCCAGGAGGAGTCTGTGTGCCCGGTGGGGCCCGTGCGTGCTCTGGAAGCCGCGTGACTGGCGAGGGAGGGGCAGCCCGGCGTGGGGAGCCGCTCGCCCCGCTGTGGCTGTGAGGAGGGACCGGGAACAGGTGCCTCCCTCTTCCCAGGGCCCCAGCCAGCTCTCCCGCAGGTGGAGAGGGGCTTCCCAGGCTGGCTTCCTTTAAGGGACTGTCGTCCGTGGGACACTGGAGGCCCTGGCCGGGCTGCAGCCCCAGGGTCCGGCCCGGGCTCAGTCTGCTGGCTGGGCCCTTCTGGGGGATAACATTCCTCCTGGGCCTCGAGGCCTGCTGGCCATATAAGGCCGCCTGTGGGCACCTCCTGGAGAAGCTCGGCGCTTTTACCCGCACCCCGCCCCCTGTGGGAACCAGGGTTTGGCCAGGCTGGGATGGGGGAGGTGCCTGCGGCAGCCTCAGCCCCAGGAGAGGGGGGCATGAGCGGGCAGGCCCGAGGCGAGGCTCGACACGGGGTCGCACTGTGCTGGGAAGTCCCGCTGGCCTGCCCCACGGGTCCAGGCCTCTGGGCTCCCGGGAGCTGCCTAGTCTCCGTCTTGCAGCAGGGAGGTGGTGGTCTTGGAGTGGGGAGGACTGGGGCAGGGGGACGGAGGCTAAATAGGATGACAACGGTCCTGCGGCCACGTGCAGACCGGGTCAACCCTGTGGAGCAGTGATGATCAAGCAGGCCCCCGCCCTCCCCAGGGGCCCAGGAGAGTTGGAGCCCTGACCTCACAGCCAGCGAGGTGCCGGGAGGTGTCCTGCGGGGCCCCCACTGGGGCTGGGGGCCTAGAAGCAGCCTCCTCCCTGCCAGGATCAGCTCCTTTCTCTGTTTGTGTCCCGGGCTCCCAGCCGCTCGTCCCCTCCCCACCGGCTGGTGGGCCTGGGAGGTCACGGTTCCTCACTGGGGTCCATCCCTTGGGTGGGCGAGGGCCGGGTCCAGGAGCACCCTCTTGGGAGCGAAAGTGGAAGGAGCAGACGCGCACCTGGACACGACTCCGCTTGGCACCCTCCCCCCATGGTCTGCTCCTTGGGGAGAAGCCTCCACCTAACTCACAGGCCCGCCAGAAAGCAAGTTGGAGGATGGAAGAGCAAGAATTTGGGGACAACACTGAAAGGTTCCCCGAGAGGCCGGGAGTCTCCCCTGAACTACGCCTGTCTGGGTCTGCGGGAGAGGCTCCCTGCTGGCTGCCGGGCACGAAAGACAGAGGCGAGGGAGAGAGGTCAGACCAGCTGACGGCTGACGGATGGGTGGAGCGCCTCCAAACAGCCAGGCCAGGCAGACTCCAGAGGGGACTCACTGTGGGGGGCCCCCAAACCGAGGTCCAAGTCTCTGGGGCTCTGGGAGGAGGTAACAGGCCGGATCCTAAATGAGAGAGGTGGGAAAGGGCTGGAGGGCACAGGCTGGGGCAGCTGGAAGGTGGGGGGCTGCAGGGAGTGTCTGGCTTTGATCTTAGGAGGAGGGGAGCCCCTGGGGGTTGGGGAGGGTCCTTCCGTCCGTAGTTCAGTCTGTCCATCAGTCCTCCACCTCCATCCTCCAGCTCACGGGAACGTCACAAGCAGCTGGGTGGCAGGTGCCTACATTCAAACAAGCTAAGGCTGGAGGAGGGGGACGTCTGGGCTCCTGGGGCCGACCATCACGCCGACGAGGCCCCCCAAGCACATTCATGTGTGCGGTCATGACCTGGCCCCTGTCCGGGCACTGATATGAACCCACGCCTGAGTTTCAGCAGGGAAGAAAGCAAGCCAGGCGGGGAGAGAGGCTGGGAGCCCGGAGAGGCCGGCACCGCAGGCCGGGGCACCCGGCTGTCCTCATACCTGGGAGCCACCTGTCCACCCACCCAGTCTTGACTTGCACGACAGCAGCTGTCCCTGGCCAGGCCTGCCGCAGGTGCCGTGGGAGTGGCAGGCACAGCCTGCTCCCCACCTGGACAGACGATGGCTCGAGCCCTGGATTCACTCTTTTTTTTTTTTTTTTTTTTTTTTTGCGGCACCGGAGATTGAACTCACAACCTCGCGCCTGCCAGGACAGGCGCTTAAGGCACTGAGCCAAACTCCCAGCCCTAGTTTTTTGAGGCAGGGTCACATTATGTAGCTCAGGCCGGCCTTGTGCTCGCGTTGTAGCCCAAGCCGGCCTCGAACTCACAACACTCCGCCTACCTCAGCCTCCTGGATTCACTCTTTATAGTAAGATGGTGGCCAAGCTGGGGCCGGGGTCTTGGCACAGTGTCCAGGGCCAAGACTCTGAAAGCAATGAGCCAGTACTGAAAGAAGGAGAAGGAAACGGAGTCGGAGACAGAGATGAAGGAGAAGGGGAAGAGAAAGAGGAAGAGGAAGAAAGAAACAAATATGAGCTAGGTTGGTGGCATACTTCTACAACCACAGCACTTGGGAGGCTGAGGCAGGAGGATATTACGAGTTCAAGACCAGCCTGGGCTACAAAGTGAGCTCAAGGCCAGCCTGAACTGCATAGTGAGACCCTGTCTCAAAAAAGACAAAACAACAACAAAAAACAAAGGTAGAAGGATAAGCATGGAGCCCACTGAGGGCTCCCCAGCAGGCAGTGCCGAGGGCTCGTGCCCTCTGAGCAAAGCACCACAGCAGGCAGGGGCAGGCAGCTGGCTCAGAGGTGCAGATCCTCCTCGGATCAGGCCCCCACCCTCGCCCCTGCCCTCCCTGAAACCAGGAGCCTGGGGACCCTTGGGAGGTGCAGACAGGGGTCTCTGTGGCCGGTCTCGTCCTCCAATCTCCAGCCCCCAGCTCCCGCGCTCCAGGCTTCCCCCACAGCAGTGATGTCAGCTGAGGGCCGTGGTGCAGTTTTTGGCCAAGCAGTGGCCAGCAAGGCCGGAGGCTCTCGCTGCCCCAGTGGGCTCAGGAACCGGTGTGAGGTCTCCTGGCTGAGGGTCCTCCTGGTGTCACCCTAGCTCGCCCTCCTCTCCAAGCACAGAGCCGAGCACCACCAGCAGCTGCCAGAATCAGCCCTGTGCTGGCTCCCGGTTCCTCTGCCCCACGGACATGGACAGCGGTCCTCACTCTGGCCCCTGGAAGGAGGAGGGAGCAGCCCCGACAAAGGGGATGTGGCTCTGGTTTCCCAGACCTTTCGACCAGACGCAAACACCCGGCCTGAAGTCAGAGCCCTGGGACAGATCTCGGTGCCATGCCGGTGGGGGCTGCAGCGCCCAGCAGGAAGTAGGGAGAGCCCGGCTCCTGCAGCCTCGCACAGTGGAGCACCTGCTTGGAGCCTGCAGCATGAGCTCTGGTGTGGCACCTGCCCAGGGCTCTGCAGGCGCTGTCTGCACCCGGCGTCCCCAGCACAGCTCCAGTCTCCACCTGAGTCAGGCGCCCACGCCGCACTGTCCCCTCAGCTGCCCCGCTGTGGCACCATGAAGGGGGCTGGCTCAGCGAGGTCCCCAGGGTGGGGACCATCTGCCAGACCCCTTCCCCGCCAGGACTGCCACTCCCCATTGCTCCCCACCCAGGCTCCTGGCACCCAGGGCTGGGGATGGTGGGTTGGCCGGCAGAAGGTGGCAGAGCCTGGGAGCACAGAGGACAGGCTGCTTCCCAAGCGCCCTCTCCGGCCCCCGCTCCGGGCTGGACATCCCTCGCCTGGGGGTTTGGGGTAAGGGGACCACCTTAGGGACTTGTGCCCAAGGAGTGGGGGGCACCCAGGCGTGACTGACCACGCCTCTCACTGACCTGGGTGCTCCCGCCAGACTCTGTCCGCGTGACTGGGTTTCCCCATGTGGAAGAGGGAGCGGTGGCTGGACTGCCTGGAGTCACAGGGAGACAGGAAGAGCCGCTCACTGGCCCTGGCGACTACTTGGGAGCAGGCCGGCCGGTCAGCAGGGGCGGGGTGTGCAGGGACGAATGCCCACCCCCCCACCCTCCTGCGCCCACTTCCGATCCCCGGCCCCTCCCCAGCACGGCGCAGAGAGGTGGGGGCAGAGTGGACGCCTCCCCAGCCCCGGTGCCACTCTGTCCTCTGCCCACTGCACTCACCCCTGCCGGCAGCCAGTTGCTCCCGGGGCAGCTGTCGCAGGGAAGCGGTGAGCCCGGGATTAACCCTCTGGGTGCCAGGGCCCAGCTGACTCAGCGCATTCTCAGGCAGCTGCCCCTCCTCCTGCCCGGCCAGTGGCCTGGGGACAGCAGAGGCTTGAACTGGCCTGGCCCGGCCCGGCCGCAAGGGGGCTCAGTGGGCTCTTGGCCCAGCCTCTGCGCCAGGGACCCTCCCTAATGGGACTGTGAGAACACCAGCAGGTTCTCAGGGGCCTAGGCAGACTCTGGGGACAGGAGGCATCTCAGCCTTGGTCCCCGAGGCTGTCGGGCTCCCCACTATCAAGTGGGGCCCAGGGCCAGAGCACACGGCCCTTACGGAGGACCTCCGGGAAGCAAGGAGGGCAGGGCTGGCCATTCACCCGTGCTGGGGCTGCCGCTGCCCCAGCTGTTCCTCCTCCGGGTCATAAATCAGCTCCAGCCGCTCTGGGATTCCTGGGTGCCTCCCCCAACCTACGGGCTGCCCCTCCCCCAGGCAAACCTTGCGCAAAGGGGAGCTGCGGCCTCCGCCCCTCCCTTAGGTGGGAGAACCAACTCTTAAGTTAGGAATTTCAGGGGAGGGAAAGTGGAAGGAATCAAGGAGGGCGGTTTATCCCCGCAGCCCTTTCCCAACTCCAGGGGGAAGAGCCGCCCAGCGCCTTGGGGTTTGAGACTTGCCGGCTGCCGGGAAGCTGTGCCCGGGGTGCAGCCTTCTGGTAAGAGCTGCGGGGTCGAGACCCCCACCAGGACCTGTTGGCCAGTACCGACGAACCCGCTGGCCCCCGGCTGCCCGGGAAGCCCCTCGAGATGGGAGCCCCACGGCTCACGTGGGACCACGACCCAGCTGGTTGGGCTCAGAGGCTGGGGGAGCTGCCAGCCCGGCAGCTGCGGCCCCGCCCCACCCCCGCACCCCCCTACCCTCGGGGCTTCCCTCAGGCCCACTTTGGCCCCGGGACACAAGAGGAGGAGACGCAGGGGCCTAAGTTGCACAACCGCAGACAAGAAGGACCCAGTCCTGAGCTCGGCGCGAGGTCCCGCGCTGCGCTCCCCGGTACTGGAGCCCCTCCGGGCAGGAGTGTGGCCCTGAGTGCCGGTCCAGGCCCACAGGCGCTCCGGGCACACAGGGCCACGGACAGATGCATAAGGAGCGGGACCTTCCTTCGCTGGAGCCAGTCTGACCCATGGAGCCATGAGCATCCGCGAGGCCTGGCTGGGCACTAGGTCCCCCTCCATTTCCCCATTCGAGAGGACAATATTTTTAAGCGCAACTAGGGCAGGCTGGAGCCAGAGGGGAATAAATCTGACCTGCCCCCCCAGGAAGTGTGTGTGTGGGGTCCCTGCATGGGCTTTCACTGTCCTTCCGGCGTGCAGGCCCCTCCAAGGCGCCCCTCAACGGCCACGCCGAGCACCAGAAATGCACCCTCCCCCCACACCAGGATGCCGCAACTTGGAGGTGGGACGGGTCGCCGGCCTCTGAAGGTGCCCGAAGTTAGGGAGACGCAGCGGGGAGCCGCGGGGCTGGCAGGAGAGGGCGCAGGCCGGAGCGCTGGTGGCCCGAGGGCCCGAGGAGTGCGAGGGTCCCACGAGGGACCGTGGAGACGCGGCGGCGTCGCGCTCCCGCGCCTGGCCCGAGGCCAGCAGGTGCCCTTCCGGGAGGCCGGAGGGCGGCTGGGGTCTGAAGAGTTAAGGCCTCCCGGGGCCCCTCCCCCTGCCCCCTCCCCGCCCCTCCCCGCCCCCTCCCCCAATCCCTCCCCGGGGCGCGGGGCGCGGGCGCCCAGGCGGGCCGGGGCGGGGCCTGACGCCCGCGGGCGGGCGGGGCGAGCTGAGCTCGGAACCCCGGCTCCCGCGGCTCGCAGTCCCTGGGACGCGGAGACGCGGCCGCCAGCCGGAAAATGGCGAAGCGCGGAGACCCGTTCCGCGCGGGGAGCGCACGGCGCGCGGGCGGCCCCCGGGGCCCGGCGCGGCTGCTGCTGGCCGGGCTGGCGCTGCTGGGCGCGGCGCGGGCGCGGGACCCGGGGGACGGCGGCTTCAGCCTGCACCCACCCTACTTCAACCTGGCCGAGGGCGCGCGCATCGCCGCGTCCGCGACCTGCGGCGAGGAGGCCCCAGCGCGCGGGCCCCCGCGCCCCACCGAGGACCTCTACTGCAAGCTGGTGGGCGGCCCCGTGGCCGGCGGGGACCCCAACCAGACCATACAGGTGAACGCGGGCGGGGGTGGCCGTCCCGGAGCGCTCCGGGCCCAGCCCGACTCCGGGGGAACGCCGCGGCCGGGAGAGCCGGGGTACCAGCTCTCGAGTCCGGTCTCGCGGGTTCCGCCTGGGGGCACCAGGAGGGACCCCCCCAACCCAGCCCTCAGGCCCGGCGGGGAAACTGCGCGTCCTCCCGGAAGGGCCCGTGAAGTGTCCTCTCCGCCGACCCGGGGGCTGCAGGCGCTGGCCCAGTTCGGTGGCGTTGACCTGGGCGGGAAGGGGCTACTGCCCCGTCCCTGGAACCCCAAGTCCGGGATCCGGGCGAGGGCGGGATTTGGTGTGGGTGCTGGCGGCCCGTGAGGAGGGGGCGGGCGACTCCGCCTTCCCCCGGGACGGGCTGGAACCTGCTGGTCTCCGGATGGGGACGGAGAAGGCGGGAGGGCCCGGCGCCTTCCCTGCCGGCGGCCAAGGGTTGCAGCGTCCCGACCGGGTCCGGGAGCTCGGTGGGACCCTGAAAGTGGAGAAGGGCAAGCAAGCCAGGTTCTAACTGGGCCTGGGAACACCTGAGGGTCAGGGGCTGCCTCTCTGACCAGCCGGCGGTGGTTGCTGGGCTTCAGGCTCCCGGAAGACCCCGGAGGCACGTCCTCCGAGATGCGAGCCCGCAGGTGGGCTTTGCGGGAGCACAGTCCCGGAAAGCAAGGCTGTCCAGATCCTCAGGACTTAATTGGAACCTTGGGGGCCCAGATCTGCCCGGGGCGCCCCAGCAGCCCATCCTAAACCACACTCCCAACCCCGCCCCACTGGATTCCGGGGGCCCCAGGGGCCGATGTAACCCGAGCCTCCCGGTGCTCCTGGGACCTGCCTCCACCTTCTTGGGGGAGAGGCTGGGAAGGTCGACAGTGACCGAGAATGGGCTGGCTGAGGTCGGGGAGGAGGGCCCAGGAGCCAGGAAGTCGGAGATGCAGGAGAGAGCCTGGGTCAGGCGCCTCCCCACCCACCCCACTCTTGGGCCCCGGTGGGGAGGCGGGAGCGAGAGGAGGTGCGCTCCCCCTCTCTGCATTCTCCCCAATCCTAGCGCAGTGCTCTGATTAGGGAGTGGCAGCCCACTGTTCAGATAGAGAAACTGAGGCTGGGATTGGTTCAGACACCTGCTCGAAGTTGCACGGCCAGAGCAGAGTCAGCCAGATCGAGGGGTGGGAAGCTGATGGCTCCTGGTGGGGACCCCCTCCTGTTACGGGCTGGGCCCCAGGAGGGGCTCTGCCGGAGTAGAGGGCCTGGCTGAGCTCCTGGCCCCGCCTGGTTGGCGAGTTGAGTTTGCCACTTTAGCCAGGGAGGCCCTGGTCCACTTCGGAACCCCAGACCACCCTTCCCTGACGGCGCTTTCAGAAGACAGGTCCTCCGACAGCGCTGCCTGCTTAGCTCTGTCCCCTTGCGGCTGCCGTTGCCTTTGTGGGCTTAAAGGCCCAGCCTGGGAACCTGGTGGCTGGGCTCAGAGCCCTTCTCTGCCTCTCAGAGCTGGGTAGCGCCCTTTGCTGAGCCTCAAGCTCCTTATGTGTGGAATGGCCGCAGCGCCACGCCCACCTCACCTACCCAGGAAGGCAGCTATATGGTGCCTGCTTCCCAGCGCGGGTCCAGTAGGGAGGCAAAGACTCCCTTTGAAAGCCTGGCGTGCAAGCACCTAGCGGCCCTCTACTAGGGCCCCTGGGGTGGGTGGGGCCCTGTGACCGGAACACCTCCTCACCGCAGGACCAGCCAGGTGGGGCAAGGTGGTTAGGCAAAGGAGGTGCTGGGGACAGGATGTCATGGCTGCACCCCATCTCAGGAGCCCAGCCTGGGACGTGTGGCCCTGGGGCCCAGCCCCACAGCCCGAAGGTGGCAGGGGCCTTCTGTCCTGGGGATGTCCAGCCCCAAGGGATGGGAGAGAAGGGAGTCTGGCACGCTGCCGGTGGGTGCCTGGGCAAGGGGTGAGTGTGGCTGGAGCAGGCATGGGGCCTCGGATTCTCCACCCAGGTGGGTGTCAGAGGAATTGGGACTGGCCTGGGCCAGTTACCGGAAGGGACATCCTTACCAGCCTCTCACTTAGTTTTGCTCCTCTCAGGACCCTCTGCAGGGAGGGCTGGAGGGAGCCGGGCTTCCCAGCCCGGTCCTCTGTGAGCTGCAGCCTGGCAGAGGGGCTGGCGGGGGCCCTGGCCTTGGGGGGCACCTGCACCAGCTGGCTGCTCAGTGCCCAGCGAGTGGGGACCAGGATCTCCCCTCCTCCCTCACTTTCCAGACCATCCTGTTGCCTGGCAAGAGCTGAGCACATGCTTCCTGGGTTTCTGGGAGACTGGAGCTCACCCTTGACCCTCAAGCCTTCATCCTGCACCTGGCCCCCACCCCAGCTGAGCCAGCACCTGTGGGCGGGGCTGTCAGTGAGCCCTGGGCCCTGTGCGCTGCTCACCCCCTGCGAGGGAGCCCTGGGTTCTAGTTTGGTGGTCTCCACTTAAACTTGGTGCGTGGTCCATAAGGCTATCCCTTGGTCTGGCCCTCTGGGTGGTGCTGTGGGCTGTGTACAGGGCCCCAAAGGCAACAGGATCCCCAGGACCCATGGCGGGGCCTCTGGGTCGCCCTGCCCCAGACTTGGCCCCTGTGTGGTGGCCTTCCCTCCATCTCCACTTAGATGTCACCTCCTCAGTGGGCCTCTGCCCTGGGCCACCCAGGGTGCTGACCTGCCCCCTGCCAGGTGTCAGCCTGTTTTGTTTATTCCACCATAAAGGTTACCGGGCTGTTCTCCAAGATGTGTTTACTCCACCCTGTGGGGCCCTCTGGGTGGAGTGCGCACCTGCCTTGCCCCTAGCTCTGTCCTCAACCCATCACCCGTGCTGCCTAGCGCAGGGGTTGGGTGAGGGCCGGGGGAGCCTGGGGAGTACTGAGCCTAAGCGGGGGCTGCCAAGGCCTGGGAGTGAGAGCAGGGCCCTCCCACGGCTGCCTCCTCCAGGACACGGTCCCCCCACCAGCCTGGATGGGTGGGGCAGCCTTGGCTCCAGGTCTTCAGGGCTGCCTTTGTGTGTGGAGGCACAGCAGGTCTGCCTTCCTCAGAGGGGGCGGCCATGGGTTGGCAGCCAGGGCCAGCAGGCCAGGACCCCGCCAGAGTGTCCTCTGTCCCCCGGAGGACAGGCCTCCCAGCAGGTGGCTGACCTGCGACAGAAGCAGCTGCCAGACCGTGTGTATGATGTGTTAATCCTTGCTGTGGCGAGAGGCAGGTGCAGCAGCGTCCCCACTGCAGAGGAGGACACTAAGACTCCGTGGTTGCTGTGACTTGGCCCTGACCCAGGGCTTGGAAGTAGGACTGGGAAGCGGGCAGTCAGGAGGCCCAGGCCTCACCTGCCACGCCCACACACCATCACTTGGGGCCTGTCCCGGAAGACTGCCTGACAGCTTAATTCTGTTAATCTGGGGCCAGGCCCTGATCCAGGGGGCTCTGGGGACCAACCTGGTGGTGTGTGTGTGAGGGCTGGGTTGGTGGGGCTAGGGAGTACATCTCACTCACCTAGCTCTCGTGGCCAGCAGGATCCTTCCCCTCCAGACTGTCTTTCCATCTGTGGCTCTACCTTCTTCATTCTTTCTGTCTCCTATCTCACACCATCTTGTGTGAGCCCTTCCGGGGCCCTGTGGCTCTAGCTTCATTGCCACAGGGCCTTTGCACTGGCAGAAGCTCTTCCTGGAACATCCATCCCCCTTACCCTGAAGGTCACACCACTTCCCTAGAGAGGCTGGGCTTGATTTTCCCACTTAGGTCGGGGCCCCCTCTTTCTCCCAAGTCATCCTGCCAGGTCCACAGCCTGTCCGCCTGCCCCAAATCTGGAAGCGGTAGGCCCCGCTCATCCACGTGGAGGGGTTGAGGTTGGGGGTGGGAGCCAGCACAAAGGGACCTGGGGCTCCTAGCCTGGTAGGAGGGTGACTGGGGACTGAGAGAGACCGGCATCCCCTTGCCCTGTCCCCTGCTGACCTTCCATACCTTTCCCCCCAGGGCCAGTACTGCGACATCTGCACGGCTGCCAACAGCAACAAGGCGCATCCTGTGAGCAACGCCATCGACGGCACGGAGCGCTGGTGGCAGAGCCCACCCCTGTCCCGGGGCCTGGGGTACAACGAGGTCAACGTCACCCTGGACCTGGGCCAGGTAGGGTCCCTCTTCCTCCAGGGGAGGGCGGCGGGAGCAGGAAGAGGGGCACCCTGGTGTTTACTCTGAGGAATTCCTGGCCTGCGGGGAGGGGCTGCAGGAATGCGAGCGGCCTGGCGGAAGTGGGCATTCCTGGGATACCTGTCTCTCTGGGTGGGTCTCCCGTTAGGGGCCAGGTGCGCATTCAGGCCTGGGCTCTGGGGCATCCGCCCTTGGCCCCAGGCTCCAGCGCAGTTGGGGATCAGGATTTTCTGGTGATAAGCGAGCCTCCCAGGTGAGCCGGACCTGGGGCCTCCAGCTTCACTCCTGGGCTAAGCCACTGCTGGCGACTTTCCCCAGATGCTCAGCCTTGGGCTCCCCGCCTGTTAAATGGGCCAGCAGGGCTGTTGCCCCTGGGACCAGGATCGGGGGAGGCAGATACATGAAACTGGACCTGGCGCCAGATAGCCAGCCCCCTACCTGTGAGCCCGGAGGCCCGTCCTGGCCTGCTCTGGCCTGCTCGGCTGCGCAGTGGGTCTCTGTCCCTTTCTGGGCCTGTGTTCCCACTGCAACCCAAGGTGTTGGAGGCCTCTCGCAAGCCTGGCTAGAAGGACAGGCCCCGAGGGCAGGCCCCCTCTGGCCCCAGCTGGCAGCCTGCAGCCCTGGCCCAGTGGGATCAGCAGCCAGGGGAGTGGGGTGCCAGCGAGTGGCCTGGGATTGCCAGAGGGGCCTGGTTTTGCTGCAATGGCCGTGCTGCTACCGTGGGGAAAGCTGGAGAGGGGCTGCACTGAGAGCGCTCTGGCCCCTGCCTGTCCTGGTCGGGCTGGGCAGGGCTGGACTCAACAGTTCATCTTACTAGTTTACACCATCAGGACTCCCCATCCTTTGGAGCCTGTGGGGGCCTTAGAAGCACCAGGGGACTCTAGGGCACCCTCACCTCTGACACAGCTGTGGGGACACTGGTGGAGGATGTATGGGTAGAGAGGTGAAGACACCACGAGCCACAAAGGTAACTGCAGAGCAGGTGGCACCATGTAGGTCACGCTGTGGGTGGGGCGGACGGGGGTCAGACTGCTGCCTCTGGTCCTGGGCCCCTCAGAGCCCCTCTTTAGGGGCAGTTATACCTGGGACCAAGTACCCAGCACCTGTAGGCATGCAGCTGGGGACAGAGGGGCCCTGCCCTTGGGGCCTGTCCTTCTAGCCAGGCTGGTGAGAGGCCTCCACTACCCCGCTTCCAACACCTTGGGTTGCAGTGGGGACACAGGCTCAGAAAGGGCGGGAGACCCACTGCACAGCCGCGCAGGCCGCGGCACGGGCTCACGCGTTTTAGAAGTTTCAGAGCTTGCGTGCTCGGCAGTGTGGTGAGAGGCCCAGGGTGCAGGGAGGGCCGCACCCCTCTCCCCATCACCACAGCCTCTTACTGGTGCGGCCGACTCCCCGGAGTCCAGTCACCTCTGCAAGCCCCCCTGTGGGTACGTGAGGCTCCTGGGGGACATCTAGATAGAAACCCCAAGTGTCCCCTCTGTAACTCGGGCCCGGAGGAGGTCTGCCTTTAGATTACTCCAAGTCGGGAGGGCATTTCACCACGCAGACACCCTCCTTCTGCAAGCCTCAGTTTCACCATCTGTAAAATGATGCGCTGGGAAGGAGGCCCTCCGCCCTCCCTCTCTCCTTTCTCGTTCCCGCCGTCCACCCTTCACTGTCTGCGTGCGGGATGCACGGAGACCCCTGTCTCTGCCGGCCCGGGGGCTGCCCCCGCAGTGAACCCGATTCCAGCGCTGTCTTCCTGGGGTTCTGGGCTGGGGCCGGGGCGCATCAGGAAGCTGGGCTGGGCTGGGCCAGCTGCCTTTGTTCTGGGATTGGAACGGATGCCCCGGGAAGGGGGTGGGGGCGGCTGGCACCGGCACGCAGGGCTTCCTGTGCGGGCAGGCCTGGGAATGGTGGGCCGGGCGGCCTGCTGCTCTGCGTCTCCTGCATGAGTGGCGGGCACCCAACCTGTGCCGTCTCTGGGGACCCAGCTGGGGGCGGCCAGGCCCCTGGACAGGACACCAGGAGCGCCTGGGCGTGGGCCTGCGGGGTTCCTTCTGTAGGGGAGGGGCCCTGGGAAGAGACTCCGGCCAGTGCCTGGTGACTCAGGGAGAGCTTCCTGCGTCCCTCCTTACCCATTTAGGGGTCAGAGGGAGGTTCTTGTGTGTCCTTGGTGCTCAGGAAGATTTTGGGGCTTAGTGGTCAGATTGTTGGCCCTGGCTCAGGCCTCCCGCTGGGGTCCTGACTGGAGTGCCCCACCCGGGGCTCTGCCCACTCCCCAGCACACTGGCACAATGAGCCTAGGTCTGCCGGTGCTGGTGCAGGTGGTGAGTGGGCCTGGCTCTACCCACGCGCCCCTGCTGCACCGTAGCACCCCAGGCAGCCTGGCCACGTGGAGACTGTCCCAGCAGCCTCCTCCCCTTCCCCCAGGGTAAGAAGTGCGAGGTCTGCCGGTCCCCTCCTGGCTGGGAGGCCCCCAGCTTTGTTCTCGCTGGCAGGCCAGCGGCTCAGGTGAATCAGTGGCTTTATCCCAGCCCAACGTCCCAGAGCTGCGAGAGCGGAGGAGCTGGTCTGGGTAAAGCGCAGTCAGTGGCCCTGGGATCTGGGCTGGGCCACGGAGGGCTGGGGTGCCCGGTGTGGGGCTGTGGCCCTGGGGGCGCCATGGCACGAGAAGGAGGATCACCCCAGCAGATGCGGTGCCCAGGGGGCGCGGCCTCGGTGAAGCTACTGCCCCTGATGGTGAGCTCACCCCCCACCCCAGGGCACTGGGGTAACGCAGGCCGGGTTTGTAAGTGGGACAGCGCTAGCGTGGAGGGAGCAGATCCCAGCGCTGGTGTCTACAGGAGCCACCGGACTGACTGTGGAAGTGGGCTCAGCCTTCTCCTCCAGGAAGTGAGAGTGCGGCCTGGGGCTTGGTGGGCACTGGCTGCCGGCCCTGCAGGCCTGCACTGTCCTGCCCGCCCCAGCTGGCCGGCGCGGGGCTCCCTGGGAAGCCTCCAGGGCCTGGCTGCTGTTGGCTTGGCGGCTGTGTGGCTCAGGCCAATGGCATGGCTTCCTGTGCCCGGCCGGGCACTCAGCCATGTGGCCAGTGCTCGGAGATGGTCAGCGGGGCTGTCCAGGGAAGCGACAGGAAGCGCAGCCATGGCTGGGCTTCGGTTACAGCTGTGGTCGGGACAGGTGCAGAGCGGGGCCCAGTGCTGCCTGCTGGGCTTCCTGGGGGGATGGAGCAGGGTGTCCTGGCGGCATCCCTGGGAAGATGGCAGTCCCTTCCCGCTGCCTGTCCCCTCCCTCCGGTTGTCCTGTTGCCAGAGGCAGAGTTGGCCTGCGGGGCTGCCAGTGCCTGGGGCTGAGGGCCCTTCCTTCCCAGCCTGTGTCTGCTGCTGCTGCCACCCAGTGCAGCTACCCCTGGCATGCCGCACCTGAAGACACCCGTCTCCCTGCCCAGATGCCAGGGCCCGGCAGCGCCAGAGGCTTGCTGTGCTGTTATCAAACACCCCCTGGCTGGCCGCCCACTGTACCTCTCAGGACAGACTAAACTGTTTGGGTTTCGCCTGCGGGGTCCCCTTGAGATAAACTCCACTTCCTGCGGCCCTCAGCTAACCATCTGGCTTGATCTGGCTGGTTGTGGAGAGGAGGGGCAGAGAACCGGGCTTGGCTGGAGTGACTGGGGTCACAGAGTCCACTCTGGGTCCAGCTCTGTTGTGGTGCAGGGACCCCCCACATGCTTCCTCCAGCAGTTGTGCTCCTGTCCCTGCGGTCTCTGTACCCTGCTCTGGACACCTGCGGTCAGGCGCCCCAGCAGAGTCGGGCAGAGTCGGGGCTCGTGGGTCCTCATCTGCCCCTGGTGGGTCCATGTGTCTGTTGCTGTTTCTCAGTGGTGGGCTCGTGGGTGACACCTCGGCTTTTCTGCTGCCCCGTCGCTTGGGATGGGGACCACGTGGGGCCTGTTTGCTGGATGGGTCGTGATGGCCATGCCTATTTATTTACCCGGTTGGGGGCCCAGGTGGACACCCCGCCCTGGCCTGGCCTCCCTGCCACCCCTGCATGTTATCAGGTTTCCGAGTGGGGTCTCTGCCCTGCCGAGGGGGTAGAAAGGGGTGGGGTGGAGCAGGCGGACCCAGGGCCTGGACATCTGGAGGGGGCGGAGGTGCAGTCGAGAATCCCTGTGCCCTGGAGCTGGGTCTGAAGGCCACAGTCAGGGCGCCCACCTAGGGTCCTGGGGTGGGGAGGAGCTTCCTGCTTCCCCCCAGCCCTGCTCGGGACCCCAGCCTGCCTCCTGGAGCTGGCACAAGGCATTCTTCCTGCAAGCCAGGCTGAGCCATTGACTGCTTGCTGAGTCATGTCGCTGGGGGGCGGGGCTGGGCCCCTTCACCCCCAGGATGTGTGTTGCGTCTTGCGCCGTACCGAGGTCTCCCCAGCCCGTGGTGGCCCAAGGCAGAGCCAGGCACTGGGCACGGGATGGAGCCCCACTCCCTTGCCAGCGGTTCCAGCCTCAGTCTGTTCCTTTGTGAGGCGGCATCTGAGCCCTGGAGGCTGCTGGCTGTCAGGTTCATCCCTTGCCCCCTATGTCCCCGCAGTCCCCCTTGTGCATGTGACTTTCAGACCTGGCCAGGCGCCTGCACACCGCTCACCTTGGCCTTCACAATACCGCAGAGTGTGTGGCGCGACTCTGGGGTCCTCCGGGGAGTCCCCACCAGGTGCTTCCAAGCTCGCCCACCTCGGGGACGGGAGTCACCTCCTCCAGGCTCTGCACCTCTGCAGCACCGCAAGCGCCCCTTCCTCTGACCCTTGCTCCCCACTGCTCCGTGTCCAGGAGGGAGGCGCCTCCCAGGCCCCCTCGGGCCCCGAGAGCTGCAGCCTGCCCCGGCTGGACTCCTGCCCTGGCTCTGGCCCCTGTGCCCAGGGCTCCCACCGACCCCCGAGGGGCAGAACCCCTCCTTCAGGAGCCCTGGCCCTCTGAGGTCAGGCTGGGTGGGGGCAGGGGGCGCAGTGGCTGCAGGCCTGGAGACATGCCTGCCCCAAAATAGCCAGATTTTTAAAAATAACCAGCGGCTTTTGTTTGGCTTTTACTTTAAAAGACATTTTTTTCCCTTTCTGCACAGAACTATGCAGCAGCGGAAAGGTCAGCTGCAGTTGGCAGCTGAGTGGAACAGGGCGGGGGGAGGGCTCTGTCCAGGAGGCCAGGGTCTGCCCGCTCTGGTCCCACCAGGGGCGCGGGGGTGGCGCTGGGAACGGGGACCAGGTGGGGACAGCGGAGTGCCCAGGCACAGCGCCCCCCGCCCTTCAGCGTCTGCGTAGCTGTCAGGCCTTTGAATCCAGCTGCCCAGGGCCTGCCTGACAGACAGAGGCTCGAGTGGACAGTGGACTGAAGGTCCCGGTCTCAGTGTGTCCCCGACGGGGGAGGTTTCCGTCTCCCCTTATCCTGCCCATCAGCATCTCGGAGTCAGTATTTGTGAAAGTGCTGTCAGCTGGGAAAAATGCGAGGCCAGCCGGCCAGGGAAGGGCAGGGTGACCAGCAAGGGTGCAGCCGGGGCTCCTGGTCAGGGAAAGGCGGGGGTGGGTCCCAGGGGCTCAGCTGGGCCGTGTCATCTCCTCAGAGCCCTGTCTGGGGGGCTGGGCTGCCAGCCGTGCCGGAGCAGCCAGGGTCCGAGTCTGACGAGCTTGAGCTTGAGGGTCCCCGCATTCCTGGCCCCCTCGTGCTGCCCTGCCCTGCCGTCCCAGCCCCCCGACCCCCAGCACTGTGCAGGGCGCGCCGGGGCCCGAGTGTGGGATCTGTCCAGGGACTCAGCGTCTCCCCGCTGGGCGGGGAAGGGAAGATGACCTCAGAGCCTGGCAGTGGCTGAATAGGCCTGTACCCCCACCAGGGAGCCGAGCTTGGCTCCGACCGCGTCGCTGCCACGCCTGGCCTTCCCACGGCTGCGGCGGAAGTGGTGGCAGCAGCGGCAGCAGCACCCAGACCTGTCTTGGGGTCCTGGGTCTTGCTCCACCTGCACCTAGACATCGGTGCCTCCCTGGGCTGGAGCTGTACGAGGCCTTGGTCTCACCCGGATACCAGCTGGCCCCAGGCGTCCTGGGCTGAGGCAGAGGTCCCTGGACGCCTGCGGCCCTGGGCTGTGGGGCTGCCCTGGCCGACAGCTTCGCCAGCTGGCACCTCCTGGGGCAGAAAGCCCTCCTCCGGAGCAGGGGTTGCCAGGAGTCATCTGTCCCCTGCACTGGTCAGACAGGCCCTGCCCACGCGGCTGTGACTCCTTGGTGCTGTGACGGCACCGAGCAGCCTTCCTGGCAGCGGCCCCATCCCCCAGGCCCTTCCTTTGCTCTGCCGGGGGGTGGGAACCTCAGTTCCCCGTCCTCCGAATGAGGGCCGAGGCCGCCTCTTGGTACCCACAGCGCAGGGGTTGGGACCCCGGGCCGGGAGCTCAGTCCTGTGCGCCGTGCAGTGAGCCTGGCCCAGCCTCCACCCGGAAGCTGGGACAAACAAGCTGCCCCACGTCTGCGGGGTCTCTGGGGGTTCTTGGCACGGGAACCTGAGGCAGGGACCCCCGCCGTGTCACTGTGAATCGGTAGAGACGAGATTGTGGGGGCGGAGACAGCGCTGAGGAGTGTTAGGCAGGCGGACTGACGGGGCTGAGGGGACAGGGCTGTGGAGGGGCGGGCTGTCCTGGGGGCGTCCAGGGCCTAGTGTGGAGGGTGGGCTCCAGTCGGGAGCGCTTCCCCAGGAGGCATCCAGGGGGCCTGCTCTGCAAGGGCGAGGCCAGGCAGGGCTGAGGGGCTGGGGGGGGGCTCGCCAAGCCCTCGGGGCAGGTGCATGGCCAGGGAGACGAGAGAGAGAGCTGTGGTCTCCCTCCAGTTAAGGCTGAGCCAACACCAGGTGAAAGCAGGCCGGGGCTTCTGTGCAGAGGCTGTGGGGTTCGGATAGTTTAGAGGGAACAGCGTCCCCTGCTCTGGGCCGGGGCCTGCCCTTGACTGTCCAGGCCACAGCCAAGCTGCAGTCCCAACTCCGGGCTGGCTGGGTGTCCCTGCTCTGCTCCGCTGAACTGAGTTCTGGGAGGGCTGGTTTTCCAGTCTGCGTCTCCCAAGGGACCCCCTAATGGCAGCGCTGGGCCCCAGCCTCCTCTGTGCTGCTGTGCTCCTGGGGCCTCAGCAGACAGGTCAGCAAGTGAAGTCCTGGAGCAGGTGACAGGGCGAGGCTGGGACAGGGTCTGTGGCAGGAGGAGCGTTCAGCTGTCCAGTGTGCTAGCAGCTGGGGCATTTGGTGTCTGGTCATCTGTCCTGGGTGGACATTAGGGCTTGGGGGACCTTGGGCTGTGCTTCCGTGTCTGCCATGGGCACTGCCTGGGACAGGCTGCTCCCTGTGTGTGCCCTGCCCGTCCCCCACCACCAGGCCCCCTCTGCAGCTACAGAGCCCGAGGGACCAGGGTGGCCCATGAGCTCTGGGGAGGAGGCTGGGATCTGGACCTGGGCCAGGCCGCCTCCGGGATCAGGGGTACTGTTGTCCTCCACTGTCCGCAGTGCAGGCACCGCCTGGTGGCCCAGTAGGCCGGGTTGGCCTCCCCCAGGGTTCCTCAGCCGCACACTGGACCATGGAAGGGGCCACTGCACCCGCTGCTGTGCCTCCCGCCCATTGGGGATGCTGGCCCCAGCAGCGTGCAGGGGTCGCAGCACCCTGAGTTCTCTTCCCACCCCCCCACAGGTCTTCCATGTGGCGTACGTGCTCATCAAGTTTGCCAACTCCCCCCGGCCGGACCTTTGGGTGCTGGAGCGCTCCACAGATTTTGGCCTTACCTACCAGCCATGGCAGTTCTTCGCTTGTGAGTGTCCTGGAGCTGTGGGGTCCGGCACTGGTCCTGTGACACGGCTACCATTGCCATGCTTTCTCAAGGTCCCTGGTGCCTGCCTCCTGATGGCAGGTGGGGGTGTGTTGGCTCTCGCCCCAGCCCTCCGGGCATGACTGGTGCAGGTGCCAGCGGCTCCGTCTCTTGGCTCCTCTGGACTGGCAGCGTGGTTGGGTGACTTCCCTAGTGGCAGAGTGGCCCTGGCAGCTCTGGGGTCGCTTCCTGCCAGCTTAGTTGCCTATGTCAGGAGCACTGGAGTCACTGGCTGGCCCCAACCGTGGGCCACCGGGATGGCCATGTCGGCAGGATAGGATCGCTCCTATAGGACAGGATTGGGGAGGGCAGCTGGGATTGTCCCCAGGGAGGGCTGAGGCTGGTTATCTGGGCGTGACACTGGCTCTCTGGTGTGCTGCAGGGGTGGGTGGCTCCTGGGTGGGCTAGTGCAGCTCATGGCGGTACAGCCTCCCTGGGCGTGGCCAGGGACCATGCCGCCACCGCCTGCCAGATTTCTGCTCTTTGGCCAGCAACTTGTGGGCCGGCGCCGGGCTGGTGGGGCACCCCATCCAGGGGACTGCTCGCACCCCATCCAGAGGACTCTGCTCCCGTTTTGGCGAGGTCAAGGGGAACAGAGGCACTGCTCTGGGACCCAGGTCCTCGGGGTGTCCATGGCCCCTGTTCTCATCCTCCAGTTTATTTCCGCAGCCTCCAAGAGGGATTGCCTGGAGCGGTTTGGACCTCGGACGCTGGAGCGAATTACGCGGGATGATGACGCCATCTGTACCACTGAGTACTCGCGCATAGTGCCCCTGGAGAATGGCGAGGTGGGCCCCAGGGTGGGGTGGAGCAGCACAGTGGACGGTGACTGGGTGCCAGCGGCCACACCCAGCCTTGCCTGCCACACTGCTCGCCCCCTGCAGATCGTGGTGTCCTTGGTGAACGGACGTCCGGGAGCCATGAACTTCTCCTACTCCCCGCTGCTGCGTGACTTCACCAAAGCCACCAACGTGCGTCTGCGCTTCCTGCGCACCAACACGCTGCTGGGCCACCTCATGGGCAAGGCGCTGCGGGACCCCACCGTCACTCGCCGGGTGAGCGTGCTGGGCCGGCTCCGGTGGGTGGGGGAGGCCCGGGCCAGGCGCGGCTGCTCACGCTCTGCCTTGCAGTACTACTACAGCATCAAGGATATCAGCATCGGCGGCCGCTGCGTCTGCCACGGCCACGCGGACGTGTGTGACGCTAAGGACCCCTCGGACCCTTTCAGGTGAGGCCTGGGCTTCCTGCCAGCCCTGACCCGGGGGGAGAGACCTCTTGCCGTTGACGCCCTGGCTCCGTGTGGGACCCGTGCCGGCCACCCCTCTGTGGCCGGTCTGCACAGTGACACGGAGGAGCCGGGCCCTGGGAGCCTGCCTAGGTTGCCTGGCTCGGGTGGGCGGGGCTCTGTTCCACAGCCAGTGGTGGTGGGGTTCTCTCAGCCCCAGGGCTCGAGGAGGGGAGTCAAGGTTGGAGGCCATCAACCCCACCTGTGCTGGGGATGGTGGTGCACACCTGTCATCCCAGCACTCTGGAAGGAGGCAGGAGTATTGCCATGAGTTTGAGGTCAGCCTGGGTTCAAGGCCTGCCTAAACATAGTGAGACTCTGTCTCAAAAATCCCAAAACCCCCAGGCTGCACACGTGTGTCCCCCCAGATGTATAGCTGCCCACTACTTGCCCAGGCAGCCCTCACGCACTTTGGGGGTACCTTCCCCAGCTCCCTCAAACTTCCCCGCAATGCAGACAGGTCAGGACAGGACAGGGGTCAGGTCTAGGACAGGAGACAGCTGCACCCCATTAAATGTATCCTGTGATCACCCAGCCGAGGGCTCCAACCTCCCGGATGCCAGGCAGGGCTCTGCCCTGGCTCCACCGCACAGCGTGCTGCGTTCCTGGGACCCACTCAGAGCCAGGCGACGGGGCAGGGCCCAGGTGCTGTCGGGTGGTTTGTACCTGAGGCCAGATCCCCGGTGACTCCAGTGCCCATGCAGCCTGCTTCTAAATGGCTGACTGAGCCTGCTTTCATCCTGCCTGGGGGCGGCCCCAGGGCTTCAGGTTCTCCCTTCCTTCCTCCCTTCCGCCAGCAGCTAACAGCACGAGGCCCGGCCCTGGCCCCCAGGCACCTGTTCTGGGGAGTCGGCCAGCATACAGTGAGCAGGGGCGTGGGAGGGCGATGTGGCAGGGACAGGGTTGGATGAGGCTGCCCAGCAGGGCCCAGATGGGGCCTGTGAGGGGGCTGCCACGGCCCCGCAGGGCTCAGGCTCACCTGCTGCCTCTGCTACCTCGAAGTCCTTTGGGCCTTGCTCCTTGCCCTTAGATGCCCTTGGACGTGGGACCTGCTCTAGGCCCTGCTGAGCTACAGCTCTGCACAGGCCCCCAGTGTGCAGGGGAGGCCCAGGTGGGCATGAAGCTCAGCCCCATTCCGTGGCCAAAGCTGAACCTCTCGGAAGTGGCCGTCAGCTCTGAAGGGGGCAGCACAGTCATCCAGCCAGAGCACCTGGCAGGCTGCTCCTGTCCTGAAGCCCTGGGCACCGGGGACACTTCCTGGGAGCAGGTCCTAGCCAGC
Organism: Dasyprocta punctata; assembly: GCA_004363535.1. Lineage (NCBI taxonomy): Eukaryota > Metazoa > Chordata > Mammalia > Rodentia > Dasyproctidae > Dasyprocta > Dasyprocta punctata. The sequence continues at coordinate 12,983 of RJWM01018155.1, read as the reverse complement.
GCTGCTGCAGGCACTGCTCAGTTGCCTTGGGAAATTAAGTGCCCAGTGGGAATGCAGCTCCAGATGGCTGGGAGCGGAGCCAGCAGACAGCCAAGTTGGCCCCATTGGAGCCGAGGCTCCTGGGCCCCGGGGCTGGGCCTGCCCTCACCTGCCAGGGGAGGCGTCATCACCTTGACTCACCCAGCACTGAGCCCAGCCCACCCTGCAGGGCTTGAGGGGCGGTGCAAGCTGGGCAGCTCCCAGAACCACAGGCCCCAACAGAAGTCAGTCACCGTGGTCTCCGCTGTGTCCTGGGTGCCCGCACCGACCGGTGTGCCCTCTGCTGCTGCTCCGGGAGGAATGGCACCGTGCTTCTGGCTGGCTCTTCTATTTTTGCTTTGAGATAGTCTTGCTATGTGGCTCAGGCTGACCTTGAACTCCCAGTGATCTTTCTGCCTCAGCGCCCCAAATGCCGATGACGGGCGTGTGCCACCATGCCAGGCCCGCCCCTTCCCTCTGCCCCTGCCTGCACTGCCCCCCAGTGCGTCAGCCACTGTCGCTCCACCACCCGCCCTGCCTCCGAGCTCGTGCACCCTCGTGCCTGCGTTGGTGGCCTCGGTTCTGCTGCTTGCCTTCTCTCTGCTCCTCCGGTCGGAGGTCGCCTGCTGGGTTCCTGTCGGAGGCACCCTCACATTTCTCTCCGGTTCTTGAGGCGGCCCCTGCTCTTTCTCAGGCCTGCCATGGAGGGAGCCGCTCTGCTGCCTCCAAGTGACACCCGGGCCCAAGCGCAGTGACCCGGGCTGGGCGTTGTCCCTGCCCGGGGGCAGCACGTCTTTCCCTCTCTGGTGCCCGCCAGTCACCCTCTCCTCTGTGTTCTGTCCCCCGAGTGGTCCTGTCCGGGGCGGTTGCTGTGGGCGTCTCAGGCGTGGTGTGCCGTGGCTCTGTGCCCTCACTCAGGCACTGGGCGTCGGCGTAGCCCACCGCGGTTCTCAGTAGCTAATGCATCTCTTGACACATCGGAGGCATCCTCTCCCGGCAGTCGTCAGTGTGCCGCGGTGGGTGGGTCTGTTGTCGCTCTGGTGTTTATCTCCGCATCTTCCTCTTCCGGCTGAGTTTGCGGAGCTCTTTGTCCTCCGCGTCCCTCAGACCCTCTCGAGGCGCCAAGGGGTAGATGTGTTCCCCGCGACCTGACGTGCTGCCCTCCGAGCCTGTGTGTCTGTTTGTTAACCGAGACCACGACCTTCCCGTCTCTGATTTTCCCTCTGACATGGGGACGCAGGAACATCTCATGGTTCCCTCTGTTGCTGACCCCTGACATTGCCGCTGCCTTCCAGATGCTTCCTCCGCCCTTTGCCGCAGCACAGTCTGTGGGCAGCGGTATCGGACCCGCTCCTCAGCTCAGCCCGGCCCCGGGTCGTCTTTCATTCGGTGATCACTTGTTTCACTTTGGGAGTTCCAGCTGGTTCCTTTCACATCTGCTCCCTTTCCTTCCTCATCTCCTCCTTTTCCGTCTTGGTTCTGGTGCTGCTGGGGATGGAACCCAGGGCCTGAAGCGCGCCAGAGCTACGCCCTCGCCCCCGCGCCTGCCTTTCCGCAGCAGTGTGTCAGCTCTCGTGTTTCGGGCTGCTTTGTTTATGGTCCGTGTAAACAGCCCTTCTACAGCTCCTGCCAGAGCACGCCGCTCGGTGGAGTTCTGGGCTCTGGCGCTGCTCCCGCCGTGTCCGCCGGCCTTCCGCGGTGTCTCTGGCAAGGCCGTCCTCAGCGGGGCCTTCTCTGTGCTCCTGCTGCCTTCCAGGGTAGCTCAGAGTTTGTACCAAGGCATTGCCATCCTAGCATCACTTAATGTCAGTTCCTTATGTTGGTTTAGGGCTCCCAGACCACGTGGATAATTGAGAAGTGAACACTTGCTATGGGCCCTCGGGTCCCCACCTCAGGGCTGGGGTCAGGATGGACGGACTGCTTGCTGGTCACCTCCACTGGTGGAGATTTACTGCCTGGTCCCCTTTATCCTGAGGACACGGCCTTTCTGGATGTCCCCGGCCTCAGCGGGGAGACAGTGTTGACTCCCAAGCCGCGGAGGAGGCCATGGGTGACAGGGCTGGAGTCGGGTGGTTTGGGACTCAGGCTGGCTCCCCGGGTCCTGCCCAGGAAGCGCTCAGCTCAGCGGCTGGGAGCCCAGAGCTCCCTTCGGCTCCGCCCCAACAGAGTGGCCCGAGCAGTAGAGGGCTCCATCCTCCGTCCTCAGCTCTGAGCAGCTGTCCCCCTGCCCACCGGAGCAGCAGGCAGGAGGCCAGCCCGCCGACCTGGTGTCCGCCCCATGCTGGGAGGGAAACGGTTTTTGGTCACTTGCCCTGGGGAGCTGCCCTGCACACGGGGTGCCGAGACTGCCTGCCAGATGAGGTCCGGGCCTCCGGGGGCAGCTGCGTCCCCTCTCCAGGACGTGGCTGCAGGAGCCTGCGCTTAGGTCTTGCTCACGGTGGGAAGGGCCGGGGCTCCAGGCCACTGAACACCCCGCCACAGCCCTCCCTGTTCCCACCCTGCATCAAGGTCCCGCCCAGCCGCTGCGCCATCCCATTCGCCCTGCGCCTGTCCCGAGACGCCACGGGCCGGGCAGCGGTGGGCCCAGGCAAGGAGGGCTGAGGAAACTGAGGAAAGGATCCATGCCCACGTGGCAGGCCCGCGGTAGCCAACGGGGACCGCAGCCCCCTCCAGAGCGGGGGCCAAGGACCTGCTCCCCAGGGCCAGCATCGTGCCTCCCGGGGTGGTCTGAGCCCCTCTGTGCCCACGTGTCGCCCACAGGCTGCAGTGTGCCTGCCAGCACAACACATGCGGGGGCTCCTGTGACCACTGCTGCCCCGGCTTCAACCAGCAGCCATGGAAGCCGGCCACCACCGACAGTGCCAACGAGTGCCAGTGTGAGCCCCCCGTGCCCATCGCTTGCTCTGCTGTGGGCCCCGTGGTCATGGGGTGTGTCCCAGGGACACACTGACCACGGTGTCCTCTCCTCTGCAGCCTGTAACTGCCACGGCCACGCCCACGACTGTTACTACGACCCTGAGGTGGACCGGCGCAATGCCAGCCAGAACCAGGACAACGTGTACCAGGGCGGGGGTGTCTGCATCGACTGCCAGGTGTGCCGCCGGAGGGGGAGCGGGCTGGCCCAGAGTTGGGGGCAGGGCCTGACTCACAGCCGCTGCCCCCACAGCACCACACCACGGGTATCAACTGCGAGCGCTGCCTGCCGGGCTTCTACCGCTCCCCGGCCCAGCCCCTCGACTCGCCCCACGCCTGCCTCCGTGAGTGGGCCTGGCCAGGGAGGGGGCTGCACTGGGAAGGGGCACCCTGAGGTTCAGGGCGGGCAGCAGGCCCCGGCACCGTGGGAGGCCTGGCCGGTGTTCTTGGCCCCCCTGCCCAGACGGGAGGCAGAGGCCGCTGCGCCCTTGAGCCAGCTCCTTGGGGCTGCGGGCCCGGGCCTGGGTCTCCCGGATCGCTGACTCCGCCCCCGCCAGGCTGCCGCTGTGAGTCGGCCTTCACCGACGGGACGTGTGAGGACCTGACCGGCCGCTGCTACTGCCGGCCCAACTTCACTGGGGAGCGGTGCGACGCGTGTGCCGAGGGCTTCCTGGGCTTCCCGCACTGCTACCGTGAGCCGCGGCTGGGCCGGGGGAGCCCTGCGGTGGTGGGGACCCAGGGCGCGAGACCCCGGGTGCCCGGGCCAGGCCTAGGGTACGGCTGGCTGACCCCGCCGGCGGGCGCTCTCTTCACAGCCGTGCCGTCCACCCACAACGACTCCAGGGAGCAGGTGCTGCCGGCCGGGCAGATCGTGCGTAAGTGTCCCCGCCCGAAGCCCTGAGAGAGGGCGAATTGCCATTGTAGTCACTTTTGGGGGGGTTCATTTTTTATGCAAATGATGCATAGTTGCACAGGAAAACCTTAAAAAAATAGGTCAGCATGAAGTCGGGGCAGAACTTAGCTCAGCATCATGCCCGGCACTGTCCGCGCGCCCTGTGGCCACTTCACTCCTACGCACGGCTGGGCGGGGCTTCCACGCCTGACCTCAGCCAGCCCCAACTGCTGGAAATGTAGGGCCCCTTTCCTCTCCCCCCTCACTTTCTTCTATCTTTGTTTGAGGCAGGGTCTCTGTGCATCCCAGGCTGGCCTTCCTCAGCCTCAGGGCTGGGATGACAGGTGTGTGCCCCCACGCCTGGCTGTCCTCTTCCTCCTTCAGTGGTGCCGCCATGATGAACCGCAGCAGGTCTCATAGACGGCATTGGGTCCCCGGATGTGCGTGTCGTGCAGGTCTCAGCTGCAGGTTGCCCAGCTGCTCGCTGAGCACCAGCTCGTCTGTCGGCGGCAGGGGCTGGGCTGCAGTCTCGTTCCGTCAGCTTGGCTGGCAGAGCTTCCCCACCCTGTGCAGGGATAGGCTGTGCCCTGCTGAGTATCTCTGCTGACAGTGGGTCATGCCTGCTGGTTTCCAGGGGTGGGGCCTGAGGTTGGCTTGCGTGGTGTCCAGGCTCCTGGCCGCCTGGCCCGGTCCGGTGGCCTTCCCCTTTCCGACGGGTCCTGGCCCACAGTCCTCGCCGCCAGCGTCTGGCTCTTTACTTACGTGCTGGTTCGCACTCTTCCCTTGGTCCTTGTGTTAGCTGTTTCTACACGTCCTGTGCAGTCTTCCTCCCCTAGCCTGACATTTCCTTTGTATTTTTAAGGAACTCTCCTCAGGCCAGAGTCCCAAGTTTTTCAGTGACTCTGCCAGTGCAGTTCTTGGTTTCTGTGGCTTCGATGCGTTTGGACCCAGGGGTTGACGGTGTCTGCTGGTTCTCGCGTGCTTTTCTTTCTTACATTTCATCCACAGTGTAAACCAAGGGGCAGCGAGCGAACTTCGCTGGGGGTGAGCGAATGTCTTAGACTGGGGCCACGTGGTTTCTGATAGCTGTCAGCTCTGCCCCGCAGACGCCTCGGAAGGAGTGGGCCGGCTGCCGCCCAATAACACTTCATTCACCAAAGCAGGTGGTGGAGCCCTCATCTATAGTTCACCAATCCCTGGTGTAAACTATGGCCCCTAGCAATCATCTCTGGTGATCAGGTATCCCACTCTAGCTTCTTTGTTGTTCAAGGAGTTACGTTAACAGCTTCCCTCACGCGAGCCCAGTGCAGAGCGTAAATATTCTTTCTTGCATCTGCATTCACAAGTGAGTCCAGCTCGAGAGTGTCATGGTTTTGTTTGTGTGTGACCTTGTTCTTTGGAAATAATCCTTGTGTTTCTGTGCTGCAGATCCGTTTTAAAGTCCCAAGAATTATCTGCCTTAGAGCCGAGCGCAGCGATGCTGGCCTGCGGTTCTGGCTGTTTGGGGTGGGGAGGCCTGAGAGTTTGAGGCCAGTCTGGACTGCACAGCAAGGTGCCACTGCGCCAACACTCACAAAAACAGAGGAAAATTCCATATAACTTCTGTCTGAAACCATCTCATCCTGATCCCTGTTATTCAGCGCAGATCTTAGATTAAGGTGTTAACTTCTGTGGTCAGTGTAGCTAAAAGTTTTCTCCCTCATCTTGTCTCACGTCTTTTGGTTATTCATGTATTTCTTAGCAAGCTGCTTGTTTCATTTGGGTGTTTAAATGTTTATTAGTACAAAGCTATACATGGCGTTCTGTTACAGATTTTCAATTTCCTTTCATCCCTGTTACTGTCTTTTTTTTTTTTTTCTGTTTTCTCTTGATCTGATCAAATCAGGATTTGTAAATTTACTGACGTGTTCAGAGTGTAGCTCAGCCAGGGTCTCAGGGACAGGAGGGCCCAGGACCAGGCACAAGGATGGGTCGCTGTGAACATCACAGTAGAGCTGAGTCCCTTCTGCTGGGTTCCCGTACCAGCCCAAAGCCTTGGGTTTTCATCCTTGGCAAGGAGACACTGCCTGGCCTTCCGGGCACCCTGGCTGTGCTTGGGCTGTGCCTGCCCTTGTGTCTTTTTTCTTTCTTTTTCTTTTCTTTTCTTTTTTTTTTTTTTTTTTTTTTTTTTTTTTTTTTTTTTTTTTTTTTGGTCTTTTTGAGACAGGGTCTCACTGTGCAGTTCAGGCTGGCCTTGAACTCACTTTGTAGCCCAAGCTGGTCTTGAACCCATAACGATCCTCCTGCCTCAGCCTCCCAAGTGCTGGGTATATAGGCATGCGCTACCATGCCCGGCTCTTTTTTTTGCTTTCCTACTTAAATGTTTCCATTCCTGACTTTTGCCCCGTGGAGCAGCAGCATGTGTGTCAGTCTGTGTGTTGCTGCTGCTGTTAGGATGCCTGTTCTTCTCTGGGTTTGCGAGTTGTGGCTCTGGACTGGGAATCGAGTTATTTCTGTCTCTGACAAACACTGAATAGCATTCACGACCCTCCTTTCCTATGCAGTTAGGATGGTCAACGTGCTTTTTCTTTCTTCTTCCTGATGCTCAGCATTGTTTATCAAGAAACTGAAAGTTTCTGCTTAGCTGGTTATGATTCTGTTTTTATGACTTTCCTGTGTTTGTGGCTGTTGTAAACTTGGATTTGCATTGTGAACGCCGAGTTCTGTGCTTACCATTGTGCTGATTCCGCGGCTCCGTTGGTTTTCCGGAGTGCCCCTTCCCTTTTGGGGGTCTTTGTTACTTTAGTGAGAAAGCGTCAGGACACTGGGCTGTGGAGGAGGCTGCGGGCTGTGGTCTCTGAGCCTCTCCTCCCTCCCCGTCCTGCCCAGATTGCGACTGCAGCGCCAGTGGGACCCAGGGCAACTCCTGCCGCAAGGACCCGAGGGTTGGCCGCTGCGTGTGCAAACCCAACTTCCAGGGCACCCACTGCGAGCTCTGTGCCCCCGGGTTCTACGGACCGAGCTGCCAGCGTGAGTGCAGCCCCGCTCCCTGTCCTCCTGCCCGCAGGTGGCCCTGGCCAGCCCTGAGTGGCTCTCTTTCTCTGTAGCATGCCAGTGCACCAGTCCTGGGGTGGCCGATGGCCTCTGCGACCCTGATTCCGGCCACTGCAAGTGTCGCATAGGCTTTGAGGGGGCTGCCTGCGATCGCTGTGCTCCTGGCTACTTCCGTTTCCCTCTGTGCCAGCGTGAGTGGCGTCTCCCCAAGTGGGCACGGGCAGGGGGCATGCCTGGGGCGCAGCGTGCCCGGGCCGGGCTCCCTGTGGCACATCTGCCCGCAGTGTGTGGATGCAGCCCTGCAGGGACCTTGCCTGAAGGCTGTGATGAAGCTGGCCACTGCCCATGCCGGCCCGGGTTTGATGGCGCCTACTGTGACCACTGCCGCCCAGGCCACCACGGTTACCCCAACTGCCAGGGTGAGGTGATGGCTGAGGTGGGAAGGGACTGGGCCACACGCACGGACCTAGACCTGACACCACTGTGCCCCTGCAGCCTGCACCTGTGACCCCCGGGGAGCCCTGGAGCAGTTCTGCGGGGCGGGTGGCTCGTGCCTCTGCCGGCCCGGCTACACGGGCTTCGCCTGCCAGGAGTGCAGTCCTGGCTTCTACGGCTTCCCTGCCTGCACCCGTGAGTGTCCAGGAGGAGGGCAGGGTGGGGCGGGGTGGGGCGGGGCAGGGCAGGTCCCAGCTCGTGCTCATGCCTGGCCCTCGTCCACAGCCTGCCACTGCTCCCCCGAGGGCTCCCTGCACTCGGCCTGTGACCCCCAGACGGGGCAGTGCAGCTGCCGGCCCCGTGTGACGGGTCTGCGGTGCGACACGTGTGTGCCTGGCGCCTACAACTTCCCCGCCTGCGAGGGTGAGCGGGACAGCGGGTGGGCGGAGCTGTGTGCTTGGTGTCGCATGCTCCTGGGGTTGTAGGTTGTGGGAAGTGCGTGTGTGTGTGTATGTGCACACACATGGGCTTGTCCTGGAGCTGTATCCGCGTGCTGTGGGCGTGCTCGCGTGTGACGTGTGTCCTGTGTAGTGCCCGTGTGTGTTCGCACGGTTCTTCACTGTGGGTGTCTGTGATGGGTGGGTTGGTGTTCGTGTGTGTTCGTGCCTGTGTCCACATGCTGTATGTGCACAGGTGTGTGTCTCGTGCTGGGAGGGCCCGTGCCTCTCCTCCCCTCTGATTCTCGCCACCGGAGACGTGTGTGCTGTCTTCTGCGGGGACGTGGGCTTTGGTCAGGCCTGGGAAGTCACTGGCCTTCGAGGCTTTGTCACCAGGGGATGACCAGCTTGCTTATCTCTCTACAGCTGGCTCCTGTCACCCTGCTGGCCTGGCCCCAGCCAATGCCACCCTCCCCGAGGTGAGCCCAGGTCTGCCCATGGTGTGGGATTGGGTGGGTGGGGCACCTATGCTTGAACAAAAGTTGCAGCCCAGAGAGGCCCTGGCTTCCTGCCTGTGGCTTGGCTGCCATGGCAACCTTGGGCCAGTTCGCTCTTCTTGCTGGTCCTATGCCCTGGTTCCAGGTGACCGCTGGTCACAGGGCAGGGTCAGTCCTTTGTCAGGGCTCCAGGGCGCAGGGCATGTGGGGGAGGGCGGGGCCCACTGTGGCTACAGTCGTCCTCCCCAAGGCGCAGGGCTCCTGTGTGTGCCGGGCTCATGTGGAGGGGCCCAGCTGTGACCGCTGCAAACCTGGCTTCTGGGGGCTCAGCCCCAGCAACCCTGAGGGCTGCACGCGTGAGTCTGCCTGGGGGGAGTGGGGGTACCAGGGTGGAGGGGGAGCCCAGCTCCAGCTCCCCTGTCCCCAGAGACCCTCAGGCCTGCTGTGCTCTTCCCCAGGCTGCAGCTGCGACCCCCGGGGCACGCTGGGCGGAGTTTCCGAGTGCCGGCCAGTAAGTCTGTGGTTGGGGGTTCTGGCTATTTGGAAGTGAGGGGTTGATGCCCCTGCCTGGTCCCACTTTCTGTCATGGCCCCAGGGCAATGGCCAGTGCTTCTGCAAGCCCCACGTGTGTGGTCTGACCTGCGCAGCGTGCAAGGACGGCTTCTTCGGGCTGGATCAGGCTGACTACTTCGGCTGCCACAGTAAGTGCCTGTTCTCTGGCCCTCAGACCACGCCCCTGCTGTCTCTTAGGCCAGGTCAGGGACACTGAGACCCCAGAAGGAACAGATGGGTCAGGGACACTGGGCAGGCCTGAGCGCAGTGTGGCCCGGGGATTGGACCGGCGTCCCTGGCCAGGCCCGTGCTGGGGGGTGAGACCAGAGCACTGGTCCTTGGCTCCAGCACTGGGCCGTCCCAGGGAAGACAGTGCCCCATCCTCAGCCTGGGTTCCAGAGAGCCCCAGGCCCCTCGCGATAGAGGAGAGCTGGCTTCCTGTGAGCGGGTGGGAGGGGAGGGACTGCCTCTGAGCGAGCAGAACTGAGGGTGGGGAGCCCCGAAGCAGGCAGGGGCCGCGCAGTATCCGGTCTCTGACCCCTTCCTTCCACCGCAGGCTGCCGGTGTGACGTTGGTGGTGCGCTGGGCCAGGGCTGTGACCCGAGGACAGGCGCCTGCCGGTGCCGCCCCAACACCCGGGGTCCTACCTGCAGCGAGTGGGTGCCCAGGGAGTGGGAGGCGGCTTTTCCCAGGCTCCCCTGTGTCCCTTACCCTGGGACCCACGTGGGGCCACCGGTCGTCCCTGGGGATCCGGGCAGCCACACAGAGCGGTGCCTGCCCCTCTGACACCTGTGCCGTGGCCAGGCCCGTGAAGGACCACTACCTGCCCGACCTGCACCACCTGCGACTGGAGCTGGAGGAAGCAGCCACGCCCGAGGGCCACGCCGTGCGCTTTGGCTTCAACCCGCTGGAGTTCGAGAACTTCAGCTGGCGGGGCTACGCGCACATGGCGCCCATCCAGGTGGGCCGCGCCGCCCTCCCCAGTCCCGTGGAAGAGGGCAGCAGTGCCTGGGGGCCAGGGCCAGCAGTGGCCAGCGAGGTGACCCACTGTCTGCACTGCAGCCCAGGATCACGGCCAGGCTGAACATAACCTCCCCCGAGCTCTTCCGGCTGGTCTTCCGCTACGTCAACCGCGGGCCCACGAGCGTGAGCGGGCGGGTCTCTATGCGGGAGGACGGCACGTTTGCCACCTGTACCAACTGTGAGTGGGAGGCTGGCCCCGGCCCGCCTGCCCGCCCCTCCCAGCCCACTGGCTCCTCCCGGTCGCCTGGGGGGTGGGCTCAGACTGTCTTCCCACGCCGTGGGGGCGCTGCAGCCTGGGCAGCCTGAGCCTCCCCTCCCCAGGCACAGAGCAGAGCCAGCCCGTGGTCTTCCCGCCCAGCACCGAGCCTGCCTTCGTCACTGTGCCCCAGCGGGGCTTTGGGGAGCCCTTTGTGCTGAACCCTGGCACCTGGGCCCTGCTTGTGGAGGCCGAAGGGGTGCTCCTGGTGAGGTGGGGGCCAAGGTGGGGGGGGGTTGGGCGCAGGCCAGGGGCCAGGAGCCTCAGTATCCACTCCCTGTCCCCACCAGGACTACGTGGTCCTGCTGCCCAGCGCCTACTACGAGGCCGCCCTCCTGCAGCTGCGGGTGACCGAGGCGTGCACCTACCGCCCCTCTGCCCATCACTCTGGGGAGAAGTGAGGGACCACCCACTGGGACTGGGGTGGGGGTTGCATGGACTTAGCCCCCACCCCTGCCCAGCCCCGTGCCCAGGCTACCTCCCAGGGGCCGCTGCTGCGGGGCCTGGTGCTGACCGCCACCTCTGTCCTCTCCAGCTGCCTTCTCTACACCCACCTTCCCCTGGATGGCTTCTCCTCGGCTGCTGGGCCCGAGGCCCTATGTGGCCACGACAACAGCCTGCCCCGGCCTTGCCCCATGGAGCGGCTCAGCCCTTCACACCCACCCCTGGCTGCCTGCCTGGGCAGTGACGTGCGTGTCTGAGGGCCCTCGGGGGGCGGGGGGCGGGAGGACAGGTGTAGGCCAGGCCCGCTGCCTGGAGCCCGCATGCACGTTCCTCACTTGACCTCACTGTGGTCAGGGAGGTCACCCAGTCCTCCCCCTGCTCCTCAGTGGTCCCTGGGCAGACAGGTCAGGAGGTCAGGCTGTGGACTTCTGGTCACCCTGCCTCCCACAGGTGGATGTCCAGCTCCAGGTGACTGTGCCCCTGCCGGGCCGCTATGCCCTGGTGGTGGAGTACGCCAACGAGGACGCCCGCCAGGAGGTGGGCGTGGCTGTGCACTCGCCCCAGAGGGCCCCGCAGCTGGGGACCATCACCCTCCACCCCTGTCCGTACAGGTGGGCTGGGAGCGTGCTGGGTGGGTGCGGGGCCTTCCCCAGACTGCCCAGACACTGATCGTCCCTCCCCACCAGCACCCTGTGTCGGGGCCCCGTCCTGAACGCCCAGCACCACACGGCCACCTTCTCCCTGGACTCAGAGGCCAGCGTCCGGCTCACAGCCGAGCAGGCGAACTTCCTCCTGGTGAGGCTGCGTGGCCCAAGGGTGGGAATGAGGAGCGTGTGGGCCCGCACAGAGCAGCAGCACGGGGTCTGCGAAAAGCCGGACTCGTCCCTGGCCTTGGGAGCTGAGGGAGCCTGAGAAAGTGTGGGGGCGCGGTGGGGGTGCAGCAGTGGAGTTGGGGCAAGTGGGGTGCCGGGCCCCAGGGGCTCCTTGTGCCCGGGTTGGGCTCTGGGTCGTGTGGCCCGCTGTCCCTGCCCACGCCTCCTCACCCGCCCGGCGCAGCAAGGTCCGTGCCCTTCCTGCAGCACAGTGTCACTCTGGTGCCCGCGGAGGAGTTCAGCGCGGAGTTTGTGGAGCCACGGGTCCACTGCGTGAGCAGCCACGGCTCCTTCGGGCCCAGCAGGTAGCGAGGCCTGCAGGGGCTGGGCGGGCCTGTGGGCGCTGCCGCGGGCACTGCCACGGGCGCTCTGACTCACCGCCCTGCTCCCCCAGCGTCTCCTGCCTGCCCTCCCGCTTCCCGAAGCCGCCGCAGCCCATCGTCCTCAGGGACTGCCAGGTGCTGCCGCTGCCGCCCAGCCTCCCCCTGAGCCGCTCACAGGAGCTCACGCCAGGCGAAGCCCCAGCTGGGCCGCAGCCTCGGCCCCCCACTGCCGTGGACCCCGACACGGAGCCCACCCTGCTGCGCCACCCCCAGGTGAGGGCCCCGCTGGCCGGGGTCTCTGGCGGGGTGGGAGCAGGCTGGGCGGGCGGGCGAGGCCTCAGCGGGTCCTGCACTCAGCGCTGTGTCCCCCGCAGGGCACTGTGGTCTTTACCACCCAGGTGCCTGCCCTGGGCCGCTATGCCTTCCTGCTGCACGGCTATCAGCCAGCGCACCCCACCTTTCCTGTCGAGGTCCTCATCAATGGGGGCCGCGTCTGGCAGGGTGAGTGACTGGGGGGCCGACACCCACGGTGTGGGCGGATCACGCGCACCTTGGTGACAGGCCGGGTCTCAGACTAGGTGTCTCCAGGTCACTGTGGGCGTTAGCCTCCCACACGCCCGTCCCCCACCTTAGTGTGCTCAGTACCGGTCTCTGTCGCATGCGACGCAAGCGCTTGGTGTAGATGCTCAGCCAAACTGGGGACCTGCCCGCAGTGCCGCTTGCTGTGGCCTCGGGGGCCACACGCTAAGGTGCCGGCAGTGTGTGTCATGGCGCACACTCCTCAGGTCGGGCCCTATCTGTCCCGTCCGCCTGGTGTCTCCAGGGGTGCTGTGGGCCCAGACAGCGCTGAAGAGCGGGGTGCTCCGTGCTGGGGCCCTGAGCCTACCTCTTCCCTGCCCAGGCCACGCCAATGCCAGCTTCTGCCCACACGGCTACGGCTGCCGCGCCCTGGTGCTCTGTGAGGGCCGGGCCGTGCTGGACGTGACTGACAGTGAGCTCACGGTGACCATACGTGTGCCTGAGGGCCGGTGGCTCTGGCTGGTGAGTCCAGGGCTGGTGTCCCCACACAGGGACTGGCCCTTCTGTCTGTCACACCACCGGGAGTCTCACAGTGCGCCCCCTGCCTGCTGCCGCACGCTGTGCTGGGCACCAAGTGGGATGGCCTATGCCTTGGGAACCCCCAGGGTGCCACACTGCCCCTTCACCCCGACCCTGCCAGCAGAGCGTCCTCCCTGCAGGGGGTGGGGCGGGCTGGGCGTGGGAGGAGAGGCGACACCGGGAGGAGAGG